>SJXQ01002797.1:132657-203289 GCA_006408695.1 Aepyceros melampus
TCCTGGTCTCCCCTGGTGGCTTAGAGGTTAAAGCATCTGCCTGGAATGCGGGAGACCCGGGTTCGATCCCTGGGTCGGGAAGATCCCCTGGAGTAGGAAATGGCAACCCACTCCAGTACTCTTGCCTGGAGAATCCCATGGAGGGAGGAGCCTGGTAGGCTACAGTCCATGGGGTCGCAAAGAGTCAGACATGACTGAGCGACTTCACACACACACATACCATATATAATTCTAGGACATAGACCTGAGTCAGCCATGGCTCAGATGGTAAAGAATCTGTCTTCAGTGCAAGAGACTCAGCTTCTATTGCTGGATCCAGATTCCCTGGAGGAGGGCATGGCAACCCAGTTTTCTTGCCTGGAGAATCCCATGGACAGAGGAGCCTGGTAGGCTACCGTCCATAGGGTCGCAAAGAATCAGACATGACTGAAGTGACTTAGCATGCCTGCACATGTGGCTAGCATACATAGGACAGGTCCCATAAGATGACTAGATATGTTAATATTTCCTGTCATCATAGTTTCAAATCATTAAAAAAAAATAAAGCTATAAAAGAGATCAGTTTGATATTTCTAATTCAAATGTACCTTTATAAGGGCTTTTGCCTAACTTATCTTTTTTCCTCTTATACTGAATATCTTGATTTTTAATAATATTAACATAATATTAATTAATTTCATCTTATTAAAAAATTTCAAAATTACAATACCAGTATTATTACTTACAATAAAATCATGAATGAAGTTTAAGATATTTTGTAGTTTATTTTGTTCCTTTCCTGGACTATATCTCATCAAAGATATTCAGTAAGGTACTGTATTTTAAAATCATTTGATGTAATTTCTAAAGAGTGGGGTGCCATAGCCTTCTCCGAAAGAAAGTGTATGTATAGGTGTGTGTATATATATATATATACACACACACACACACACATACTTTGATTCATTTATTTCCATTTGCTCCCTGTTATAAGATTTCCTTTTAAACAAAATTTAAATACAGTTTTGGAATATAGGGTTTAAAAAGTCAAAACTGTCTAAATAGGCTTTTTGGGAGAACTTTTGGGAGAACTCTTGCTTCTTTGGAGAAGGCAATGGCACCTCACTCCAGTACTCTTGCCTGGAAAATCCCACGGCCGAGGAGCCTGGTAGGCTGCAGTCCATGGGGTTGCTAAGAGTCGGACATGACTGAGCGACTTCTTCACTTTCAATTTTCACTTTCATGCATTGGAGAAGAAAATAGCAACCCACTCCAATGTTCTTGCCTGGAAAATCCCAGGGACAGGGAAGCCTGGTGGACTGCCGTCTGTGGGGTCGCATAGAGTCAGTCGGACACGACTGAAGCGACTTAGCAGCAGCAGCAGCTTGCTTCTTTTCCTGTCCTTAAGAATTCCACTATATTTCATTTCTTTAGTTTTTGGTTTCTTCTTCCAGTATTTCATGAAATATAAACAAATATGTATTTATCTTTGAAATATATCCCCCTCTTATCATACAAATGGCAGCATACTTTTCTGTCCCACATCAGTACATAGAAATTATCCTCATTTCTATTTACTGCTAAATAAAACTGCACTGTGACTCGGTCATAATTGGTTTAAGGAGCCCTCTACTGATGGTAGTTCTTTCCAGTTTTTTGCTATTATAAATAATCCCACAATGAATGAATACAAGCATATATGCATGTGTGTGTGTGTGTGTGTGTGTGTGTGCAACTTGGGCAATCTTTTCTGGGGTCATACCAAGAGCATTTATTTTCAAACTTTGAGATTTTTGCCAATCTGATAAATGACAGATGGTATTTCAGTATAACTTTAAGTCTCTGGTTATGAATGGCATCATTTCATAGGTTCAAAGGCGGTTAGCCTTTCTTTTTTTGGTAAACCATCTGTTCATTTCCTGTGTCCATTCATCAGACTCTGAGCAAATGCTCTTTTCTATTTTAAAAGATCTTTACATGGAGAAAATAAACAACTGTCTGTGATATAAATTACAGATATTTTTCCAGGTGTTTTTTTTTTTTTTATCTTTTGCTAATGAAGCAACAGTTAAAACTGGACATGGAACAACAGACTGGTTCCAAATAGGAAAGGAGTGCGTCAAGGCTGTATATTGTCACCCTGCTTATTTAACTTCTATGTAGAATACATCATGAGAAACACTGGACTGGAAGAAACACAAGCTGGAATCAAGATGGCTGGGAGAAATATCAGTAACCTCAGACATGCAGATGACACCGCCCTTATGGCAGAAAGTGAAGAGGAACTAAAAAGCCTCTTGATGAAAGTGAAAGATGAGAGTGAAAAAGTTGGCTTCAAGCTCAACATTCAGAAAACAAAGATCATGGCATCTGGTCCCATCACTTCATGGGAAATAGATGGAGAAACAGTGGAAACAGTGTCAGACTTTATTTTTGGGGGCTCCAAAATCACTGCAGATGGTGACTGCAGCCATGAAATTAAAAGGCGCTTACTCCTGGGAAGGAAAGTTATGACCAACCTAGATAGCATATTCAAAAGCAGAGACATTACTTTACCGACTAAGGTCTGTCTAGTCAAGGCTGTGGTTTTTCCTGTGGTCATGTATGGATGTGAGAGTTGGACTGTGAAGAAGGCTGAGCACCGAAGAATTGATGCTTTTGAACTGTGATGTTGGAGAAGACTCTTGAGAGTCCCTTGGACTGCAAGGAGATCCAATCAGTCCATTCTGAAGGAGATCAGCCCTGGGATTTCTTTGGAAGGAATGATGCTTAAGCTGAAACTCCAGTACTTTGGCCACCTCATGTGAAGAGTTGACTCATTGGAAAAGACTCTGATGCTGGGAGGGATTGGGGGCAGGAGGAGTAGGGGATGACAGGGATGAGATGGCTGGATGGCATCACGGACTCAATGGACATGAGTCTGAGTGAACTCCGGGAGTTGGTGATGGACAGGGAGGCCAGGCATGCTGCAATTCATGGGGTCGCAAAGAGTCGGACACAACTGAGCGACTGAACTGAACTGAACTGAATGGTCATTTTGTTGTTGTTAAGCAAAAGAGTTTTCTTTCATACAGTTGAATATATGAATCTTTTCTTATTTGCCATAACCCTGTTTCCAAATAAGGTCATGTTCTGAGACACTGAGGGTTAGGATTTAACACGTCTCTTGGGGGGACACAATTCAACCATAATAAGTACCATTTATTAAAATACCCCTTTCTGCCTGTGACTTGGGATATCTTCTTTTTTTATCATATATTAATGTTAAATTTCCATATATACATGAGTCTTTTTCTGGAGTTTTATTCTACTCCATTGATTTATTTATCTACTAATGCCGGAATATTTTTAGTAGCTTTATAGACCCTCCTATTTTTTTTGCAAAAATGTCCTCTTAATGATTGTTGCCATCAAAGTCAAAAGCAAAATCAAAGACATTATATCACACAATTAAACAATCTATTCAGTAAAATTATGCCTGCCAACTTAACATTTGATTTATTCTTTGTTCAGAGGGTTTAAAAAGAGTTGCATTTGCAACCTACTCTAAATATAAGCTAAAACAAACTTTTTCATAATTTGTCATTTCTTTTTAAATATAAAGATAAGAAATATTCATTTCTTTCCATCTTACATGGCTTCACTTCATGAATTTTTTTAATCCCAGTTTTCCATGTGTAATGAAGACCTTTGATATCAGTTTGGTCTCTTTCATAACAAAAGATGTTTGCTTCCCTCTGTCCCCAGTTCCAGGTACTGTAGAGTGCCCCAGTCCAGCCCCAACGTTCCAGTGCAGGGGTCTTCTCTCAGGCAATCCCTCTGGTGCCTAGTGGTCTCCTTAGGCACCACCTGTGGGACTTGGGATTTGATAGCATCTTTCCTAGAGACCAAACAGTTTACATGTGAAGGCTCAGAACACTGACCGTGCAGGTTCCCCTTAATATGATGGCTGGGTCATTGCTGGGCAAGACTCTGAGGCAAGACACAGCTGTTCTGACTCAAATGTAGGCTTGTGGAGGAAACAGTTCTGTGTCAAACAGGAGACACAGGTAGTGTCTTTGCCATAGTTCTGAGCTGGGACTGCATCGTACATTGAATTCTAACCTTGCAAGAAGCATTCTTCCCTCCTTTCTCTCCTTGGAGGCTCTGTTCTATCTCTTCTTGACCCTAGAAGTTGCTCTTATTTCCTCCTGACATCCTGAGGACTGTCTGAAATATTCTCCCACCACTCTGCCAAGGGTTCAGTTCAGTCACTCAGTCATGTCTGACTCTTTGAGACCCCATGAATCACAGCACTCCAGGCCTCCCTGTCCATCACCAACTCTCAGAGTTCACTCAGACTCATGTCCATCAAGTTGGTGATGCCATCCAGCCATCTCATCCTCTGTCATCCCCTTCTTCTCCTACCCCCAACCTCTCCCAGCATCAGAGTCTTTTCCAATGAGTCAGCTCTTTGCATGAGGTGGCCAAAGTATTTGAGTTTCAGCTTCAGCATCAGTCCTTCCAATGAATATTCAGGACTGATTTCCTTTAGGATGGACTGATTGGATCTCCTTGCAGTCCAAGGGACTCTCAAGAGTCTTCTCCAACACCACAGTTCAAAAGCATCAATTCTTCGGCGCTCAGCCTTCTTCACAGTCCAACTTTCACATCCATACATGACCTCTGGAAAACCATAGCCTTGACTAGACGGACCTTTGTTGCCAAAGTAATATCTCTGCTTTTTAAATATGCTATCTAGGTTGGTCATAACTTTCCTTCCAAGGAGTGTCTTTTAATTTCATGGCTGCAGTCACCATCTGCAGTGATTTTGGAGCCCCCAAAAATAAAGTCTGACACTGTTTCCACTGCCAAGGGTAGCCTCCCTAAATTCCTACATATATCCATGGATAGGGTGTTAGCTTTAGTGTCTTAAAAGAAAGGGACAAAAATTAAAATGAGTTTTTAAGAGATATTACATTTTCTTTTCCAGCATTTCTCTTTTTTTATTATTCAAGCATAGTTGATTTACAGTATTTGTTTCAGATATACAGCATAGCGATTCAAAACTTTAAAGCTAACACTCCATTTATAATGATTATAAAATGTTGGCTATATTCACTGTGCTGTACAATAATCCTGGTAGCACATTTATTTTATACATAGTTGTTTGTACCTCTTAATCCCATATCCCTATCTTGTTCCTCTCTGCTTTCTTCTCCCCACTGATAACCACTAGTTTGTGCTCTTTCTGAGTCTGTTACTTACTTTCTTGTTATATTCACTAGTTTATTTTTTTAATTCCACATATACATGATGATGTACAGTATTTGTCTTTCTCTGCCTGACTTCTTTCACTTTAGCATAATGCCATTGAGGTCCATCCATGTTGTTGCAAGTGGAAAATTTTCATTCTTTCATGGCTGAGTAGTACCCCATTGCATGTATGTACATTTTCTTTATCTCTTCATCTGTTGGTAGACACTTAGGTTGCCTCTGTACCTTGGCTGTTATAAATAATACTGCTGTGAACACTGGGGTAGTGTTCAAGTTAGTGTTTTCGTTTTCTTCAGGTATATACGCAGGAGTGGAATCGCTGGGTTATGTGTACGATAGCTCTATTTTTAGATTTTTGAGGGGCCTCCATACTGTTTTCCACAGTGGCTGCACCAATTTACCTTCCCACCGACCATGTACATCTGTTCTCTTTTCTCCACTTCCTATTCAACATGTGTTATTTGTGGTCTTTTTATGGTAGCTGTTCTGACAGATATGAGGTAATGTTTCACTGTGGTTTTGGTTTGCATTTCTCTGGTGATTAGTTATGTTCACCATATTTTCATGTGCCGTTTGGCCATCTACATCTACATCTTTGGGAAAATGTCTGTTTAGGTCTCCTGCCCACGAGTTGCATGAGCTGTTTATGTATTTTTAATGTTAACCCCTTATCAGTCATATCATTTCAAGTATTTTATCCCAGTCAGTAGGTTGTCTTTTAGTTTAATCAATAATTTCCTTTGCTGTGCAAAAGCTTTTCAGTTAGGTCCCATTTTATTTTTGCGTTTGCTTCCTTTGCCATAGGAGACAGATCCAGAAAAGTCTGTCTACAATTTATGTTAAGAATGTTCTGCCTATGTTTTCCTCTAGGGGTTTTACGGTTCTGGCCTTATATTTAGGTCTTTAATCAGTTTTTATTTACTGTGTACATGCTGTGCAAAAATATTCTAATTTCATTTTTTTACATGTTCAGTTTAGTTCAGTCGCTCAGTCATGTTCGACTCTTTGCAACCGTCTCATCCTCTGTCATCCTCTTATCCTCCCACCTTCAATCTTTCCCAGGATCAGGGTCTTTTCTATCAGACATTTGGCATCAGGTGGCCAAAGTATTGGAGCTTCACCTTCAACATCAGTCCATCCAAAGAATATTCAGGACCGATTTCCTATAGGATTGACTGTTTGGATCTCCTTTCAGTCCAAGAGACTCTCAAGAGTCTCCTTCAACACCACAGTTCAAAAGCATCAATTCTTCAGCACTCAGCTTCCTTTATAGTTTGACTATCACATCCATACATGACCACTGGAAAAAAACATAGCTTTGACTAGATGGACCTATGTTGGCAAAGTAATGTCTCTGTTTTTTAGTATGCTGTCTGCATTGGTCATAGCTTTCTTCCAAAGAGCAACCATATTTTAATTTCATGGCTGGAGTCACCATCTGCAGTGATCTTAGAGCCCAAAAAACTAATGTCTGTCACTGTTTCCATTGTTTCCCCATGTATTTGCCATGAAGTGATGGGACTGGATGCCATGATCTTAGTTTTCTTAGAATGTTGAGCTTTAAGCCAACTTTTTCACTCCCCTCTTTCACTTTCATCAAGAGGCTCTTGAGTTCTTCTTCACTTTCTGCCATAAGGGTGATGTCATCTGCATATCTGAGGTTATTGATATTTCTCCTGGCAATCTTGATTCCAGCTTGTGCTTCATCAGTCCAGCATTTCTCATGATGTACTCTGCATGTAAGTTAAATAAGCAGGGTGACAATATACAGCCTTGACGTACTCCTTTCACAATTTGGAATCAGTCTGTTGTTCCAAGTCCAGTTCTAACTGTTGCTTCTTAACCTGCATACAGATTTCTCAGGAGGCAGGTAAGGTGGTTTGGTATTCCCATCTCCTGAAGAATTTTCCACAGTTTGTTGTGATCCACACAGTCAAAGGCTTTGGCGTAGTCAATGAAGCAAAAGTAGATGTTTTTCTGGAATTCTCGCTTTTTCGATGATCCAATGACTGTTGGCAATTTGATCTCTGGTTCCTCTGCCTTTCTAAATTAAGCTTGGAGATGTGGAAGTTTACAGTTCACATACTTTTGAAGCCTGGCTTGGAGAATTTTGAGCACTATTTTGCTAGCATGTAAGATGAGTGCAATTGTGTGGTAGTTTGAGCATTCTTTGGCATTGCCTTTCTTTGGGATTGGAATGAAAATGGACCTTTTCCAGTCCTGTGGCCACTGCTGAGTTTTCCAAATTTGCTGGCATATTGAGTGCAGCACTTTCACAGCATCATCTTTCAGGATTTGAAATAACTCAACTGAATTCCATCACCTCCACTAGCTTTGTTCGTAGTGATGCTTCCTAAGGGCCACTTGACTTCACATTCCAGGATGTCTCACTCTAGGTGAGTGATCACACCACCATGGTTATCTGGGTCATGGAGATATTTTTTGTACAGTTCTTCTTTGTATTGTTGCCACCTGTTCTTAATATCTTCTGCTTCTGTTAGGTCCATACCATTTTTGTCCTTTATTGTACCCATCTTTGCATGAAATGTTCCCTTGGTATCTCTAATTTTCTTGAAGAGATCTCTAAGTCTTTCCCATTCTCTTGTTTTCCTCTATTTCTTTGCATTGATCACTGAGGAAGACTTTCTTATCTCTCCATGCTGAACTCTACATTCAAATGGGTATATCTTTCCTTGTCTCCTTTGCCTTTAACTTTTCTTCTTTTCTCAGTATTTATAAGGCCTCCTCAGACAACCATTTTGCCTTTTTGTATTTCTTTTTCTTGAGAATGGTCTTGATCACTGCCCCAAGTACAATATCACAAACCTCTGTCCATAGTTCTTCAGGCACTCTATCTCTCAGATCGAATCCCTTGAATCTCTTTGTCACTTCCACTGTATAATCGTAAGGGATTTGATTTAGGTCATACCTGAATGGTCTAGTGGTATTCCCTACTTTCTTCAATTTAAGTCTGAATTTGGCAATAAAGAGTTCATGATCTGTGCCACAGTCAGCTCCTGGTCTTGTTTTTGCTGACTGTATACAGCTTCTCCATCTTTGACTGCAAAGAATATAATCAGTCTGATTTCGGTATTGACCATCTGGTGATGTCCACATAGAGTCTTTTCTTGTGTTATTGGAAGAGGGTTTTCCTATGACCAGTGCATTCTCTTGGCAAAACTCTGTTAGTCTTTGCCCTGCTTCATTTTGTACTCCAAGGTGAAATTTGCCTGTTATTCCAGGTATCTCTTGGCTTTCTACTTTTGCACTCTAGTACCTTATAATGAAAAGGATGTCTTTTTTGGGTGTTGATTCTAGAAGGTTTTGTAGGTCTTCATATAACCATTCAACTTCAGCTTTTTCAACATTTCTGGTTGGAGCATAGACGTGGATTACTGTGATACTGAGTGGTTTACCTTGGAAATGAACAAGGATCATTCTGTTGTTTTTGAGATTGCATCCAAGTACTGCTTTTTCCCTCTAAATACTTCTTTAGCTATTACATATCTATTGGTATGTAATCTTTTCATTTTCACCCAATTTTAAATATGTTCTAATTTTTTATTTTAATTACTTCTCAGTTCCATGAATTATTTAGAAGAGTATTTTTAATTTCTAAAATTTTACAATCTCTTTTGGGTAATATTTTATTATTGATAGTAGTAGTACTTTGTGGTCTCCATATCAGTTTAATAGTTTGATACCTTTGCTGCTGCTGCTGCTGCTGCTAAGTCGCTTCAGTCGTGTCCGACCTGTGCGACCCCAGAGATGGCAGCCCACCAGGCTCCCCCATCCCTGGGATTCTCCAGGCAAGAACACTGGAGTGGGTTGCCATTTCCTTCTCTAATGCATGAAAGTGAAAAGTGAAAGTGAAGTAGCTCAGTTGTGTCCAACTCCAAGCAACCCCATGGACTGCAGCCTACCAGGCTCCTCTGTCCATGGGATTTTCCAGGCAAAAGTACTGGAGTGGAGTTCATTGCCTTCTCCTTTAAGCCTAATATTTGTTCAAATTTTTAAGATATTTTAAGTATGCTTGAAAACAATGGGTATTATTTAACTGCTGATTTGAGTTCTATAAAATCTATATAGGCTTCCTAATTTTTTGTCCATTTAGTCAATTACTGAAAGTGATGTGTTAGAATCTCTCACTGTATTTGTGAGCTTGTCAATTACTCTTTGCAATTTTATTCGTTTTGGATTTATTTATTTTGAGGCTTTA
The DNA here is from genome assembly GCA_006408695.1 of Aepyceros melampus. Lineage (NCBI taxonomy): Eukaryota > Metazoa > Chordata > Mammalia > Artiodactyla > Bovidae > Aepyceros > Aepyceros melampus. The sequence goes on from SJXQ01002797.1 coordinate 142,112, forward strand.
TCAGGTGTCTACAATTTCTGAACTGATGTATTTTCCTGGTGAATTTTTACTTTTATGTTATGTAGTATAAGGGACGGAGAAGGCAATGGTACCCTACTCCAGTATTCTTGCCTGGAAAATCCCATGGATGGAGGAGCCTGGTGGGCTACAGTCCATGGGGTCGCTAAGAGTCGGACACGACTGAGCGACTTCACTTTCACTTTTCACTTTCATGCACTGGAGAAGGAAGTGGCAACCCACTCCAGTGTTCTTGCCTGGAGAATCCCAGGGATGGGGGAGCCTGGTGGGCTGCCGTCTATGGGGTCGCACAGAGTCGGACACAACTAAAGTGACTTAGCAGCAGCAGCAGTATAAGGGAGTGAGTTTGAGCACTTTGGGGCTGAGCAAAGATAACATTATGGCCATGAGGTGGCAGTAGCTGCACACGAGCTCTGTTTTGGCACTACTCGATAGGTCTGCAAGTTGGGAAAGGCCCTAGCACCACCCAGAGCTTTAAGCCATTAGGCCCTCATCAAGAAGGGAAGGAGGGTGAGCATACTGGAGGAAAGAGGCATCGAGACAGAGGTTTTTTGTCTCGGGAGGGAGCTTATGTATTATGTTACTCAGCAGCATGTCAGGAGCCTCTGAGTTAGAGAGTTCCAAAGCAAAGCAAGCAGCTTAGAGTCTTTATTGCCCAAAGGCTTATTTCATCTGTGGCAAGCAGATTCTGGACAGTTTCACAGTTATAAAAAGCAGGCAAGCTCTAAATGGCTAAAAATTCTGTTTGTTTGGATTATGTTTAAAACAAGTAGACAGGTGAACTTTTGGTTTGGTGCCAGTGGCTTTTGAGCTAATGGGTCACAACCTGCTCTAAAGAAATAAACCACCCATGGGCCAATATACAGAGGCCACCTTTACTTCATAAATATAACATACGATAGCTTTCTTTATCCCTTTTTTGCTTATCATTGTTTATTGTATTTTACTTTTTTATTAGTATTATATTATTTTGCAAAGTTTGTTTATAATGGTCTGCTATCTTACTATTTACTTATTATTCAAACTGCTCTAATAAGAATTTTACTTTATTCTTTGCTTCCATGTACCCAAAACTTCTCTGGGTAAGGTCATAAAATGACCTTCATGATATCAAATCCAATTAATGTTTTAAAACTTTAAAAGCTTTATTTTATATGGACATGTTTAATTGATATAATTTGAAAATGGGATCTCATACATGGAATTATTTTTTTCTGTTTGCTTATTCTTTCCTCTCTCCTCTTCCCTTTCCCACCCAAATTCTCATCTTTATCTACACTCTCTAGATAAATGATATCATTTACTTTCAGTTCAGTTCAGTCGCTCAGTCCTGTCTGACTCTCTGCAACCCCATGGACTGCAGCACCTGTCCATCACCAACTCCCAGAACTTACTCAGACTCACGTCCATTGAGCCGCTGGTGCCATCCAACCATCTTACCTTCCGTTGTCCCCTTCTCCTCCTACCTTCAATCTTTCCCAGCATCAGGGTTATTTTTAATGAGTCAGTTCTTCACATCAGGTGGCCAAAGTATTGGAGCTTCAGCTTCAGCATCAGTCTTCCAATGAATATTCAGGACTGATTTCCTTTAGAATGGACTGGTTGGATCTCCTTGCAGTCCAAGGGACTCTCAAGTATCTTCTCCAACACCACAGTTCAAAAGCATCAGTTCTTCGGTGTTCAACTTTCTTTACAGTCCAACTCTCACATCCATAAATGACTACTGGAAAATCATAGTTTTGACTAGACTTACCTTTGTTGGTAAAGTAATCCCTGTGTTTTGATATATCATTTTCATTTTTCTTCATGCTTATAAATCATATGCAAACATATATACATACACATACAACCCAAAATAAGAGTATATAATATATATCCCATCACTATTGCACAGAAATACTACATCAACTAATATAGCTCTAATATGTATTTTCCCTTAAGATCAATGTTGCAATAAAATATATATATATGGACAAATATACTGATTTTATTTCTGTAGGATTGCTGTGACAATATATTTCATCCCAAAAGACTGTCACAATCTGTATTTCTTACTGCTTATATATGAGAATATTTGGTCCCTCCTGGAAAACTCCTCCCAGCGATGGGTATTGTTCCTCTTCACACGTGACTACCTATCTAGCGGGGTATAAAATGACAGTCTTCTAGAGCTTTATTTGTATTTTCCTGATCACCAGTGAGTTTGAGCATAATTTTATATATCTTGGTCATTTGGACTTATTCTTCTATGGTTATATCTTTATATTTGCCCATGGTTTTGTTTGCCTTTTTTTTTTGGTGGAGGGGCCCATTTTTAAGTGCTCTATAATATATGTTATCATTATATTACATAATCCAGACTAATATAGATATTAACTCTTTGTAACCTACATTGCAGTTTCCTCCATGTTTATTGTGTATAATTGATATTTGACTTTACCTCTTTTGTCACAAAAAATTAATTTTTGCCACGTAGGTTTCCCTATCTTTAGTCTCTTTTCTTCTTCCCCACCCTCAACTCTCTTTCTAAAATAATAAAAAAAAAAATTTTTTTTTTGGCCATGCCCTCTGGCTTGTGAGACTTAATTCTCCAACCAGGGGTCGAACTAGGGGCTCTGGCAGTGAGAGCACTGAGTTCTCACCCCTGTTCTGCCAGGTAATTCCCAATAATTATTTTAAAAATAATTTTATATCATATCAAAGCTTTTAATGAAAATTAGGGGTCCAATCTTGTTTTCTGTGTGAATTAAAGCACGTATTCATCATATGTTAAATTTTCACCTCTTTTCTACCAATCTAGTTTATTCTTACTTAATGCAATTATTTTTCTTATCATATTGACTTGATTCCAATGACTGTAGTATATGCTGATATCTGGTGAGTAAAGTTTCTCTCATATTGTTTGTTTTTGTAGAATTTTCTGACTATTCCAAATGAATCTTAAGATAGTTTAATCCAATTTAAAAATACTCATAATTCTAATGTGTTCTATTCAATTAACTTTAAGAGATTTGTATTTTTACAATAGTGTTTTCTAATATGTTTAAATTTTGTTCAATATCTTATAGTAACATTTTTATACGTTATTTTTTTCTTATAAGTATTGTACCTTTCTGAGCAAATTTATTCTACCTTTTTGGGCTTTTTTGCTATCATGAATGAAATACTTCTCCCGTTAGCACTTCAGAATGCTATTAAATTTTGTATTCATCTGGTTTCCAAGTACTTTACTCAAAATCCCTCTCTAATTCTGTCTTTTCCAAGCTCAGTCATTTCCTAGGCATATAAAATCGTATCAATAGTCATTGCATCCTCCAAAATACTCTTTAATAATAATTGACAGTAACCATGCCAGTTAGTTCCTGATTTTAATTGAAACAGCTTATAATTTTAAATACTTGCAGTTTTCATAAATACTCTTCATTGTTTTAAGCAGTTTCCTTCAATTTCTGTTTTACTCAAGAATCTTCATTAGGAATGGCTACTAAATCTTAGTAATGTGCCTTTCACCATCTATCAATATGATCATGGAGCTGAAGCTTCAGTACTAGGGCCACCTGATGCAAAGAGCCAACTCATTGGAAAAGACACTGATGCTAAGAAGACTGAAGGCAGGAGAAGGGCATGGTAGAGGACGAGATGTTTGGATGGCATCACCAACTCATTGGACATGAGTTTGCGGAAGCTCCGGGAGTTGGTGAAGGACAGAGAAATCTGGCTCCATGGGGTCACAAAGAGTCAGACATGACTGAGTGACTGAACAACAACAAATATGATCGTGTTTTCACTTCTTTAATCATCTGGGTAACTGTTTCTGTTAATTGTTGTTCAGTTGCTAAGTCGTGTCCGATTCTCTGTGACCCCATGGACTGTGCATACCAGGCTTCTTTGACCTTCACTATCTCCTGGAGTTTGCTCAAATTCACATCCATTGAGTCAGTGATGCTATCTAACCATCTCATCCCCTGCCACCCTTTTCTCTTTTTGCCTTCAGTCTTTCCCAGCATCAGGGTCTTTTCCAGGGATTCTGCTCTTCACATCAGGTGGGCAAAGTATTGGAGCTTCAGCTTCAGCATAAGTCCTTTCAATGAATATTCAAGGTTGATTTCCTTTAGGATTGACTGGTTGAATCTCCTTGCAGTCCAGGGAATTCTCAAGAGTCTTCTCCAGCACCACGGTTCAAAAGCATCAATTCTTTGGTGCTCAGCTTTCTTTATGGTCCAACCCTAACATCTGTTCATGACTTCTGGGAAACCAACTTTGTCAGCAAAGTAATATCTCTCCTTTTTAACATGCTGTCTAGGTTTGTTATAGCTTTCCTTCCAAGGAGCAAGTGTCTTTTAATTATGGCTGCAGTCACCATCCACAGGGATTTTGGGGCTCAAGAAAATAAAATCTGTCACTTGCTTCCTCTGCTTTCCCTTTCTATTTGCCGTGAAGTGATGGAACTGGATCTTACGTTTTTGAATGTTGAATTTTAAGGCAGCTTTTTCACTCTTGGCCTCATCAAGAGGCTCTTTAGTTCGTCTTCATTTTCTGCCATTAGAGTGATATCATCTGCATGTCTGAGTTTGTTGATACTTCCCTGGCAATCTTCATTCCAGCTTATGTGTTCATCTAGCCCAGATTTCTCATGATGTACTCTGCATATAAATTAAATAAGCAGGATGACAGTATACAGCCTTGATGTACTTACTCCTTTCCCGATTTTGAACCAGTCCATCGTTCCATGTAAGATTCTAACTGTTGCTTCTTGACCTGCATACAGATATCTCAGGAGACAGGTAAGGTGGCCTGGTATTCCCATCTCTTTAAGAATTTTCCATAGTTTGTTGTGATCCATACAGTCAAAGGCTTTAGAATAGTCAATGATACAAAACTGTGTATTTTTCCGAAACTCCCTTGCTTTCTCTATGATCCAACATATATTGGCAATTCAATCTCTGGTTCCTCTGCCTTTTCAAAACCCAACTTGTACACCTAGAAGTTCTCAGTTCACATACTGCTGAAGCCTAGCTTGAAGGATTTTGAGCATAACCTTACTAGCATGCAAAATGAGCAAATTTGTCTGGTAGTTTTAACATTCTTTGGCACTGTCCTCCTTTGGGATTGGAATGAAACTGATCTCTTCCAGTCTTGTGAACACTGCTCAATTTTCCAAATTTGCTGACATATTGAGTGCAGCACTTTCACAGCATCATGTTTTAGGATTTGAAATAGCTCAGCTGGAATTCTGTCACCTCCACTAGCTTTGTTTGTAGTAATGCTTCCTAAGGCCCATTTGACTTCACACTCAAGGATGTCTGGCTCTAGGTGAGTGACCACACTGTCCTGGTTATCCCAGTCATTAGGACAAATAGATTCTGAGGATTTGATCTGGTAGACAGAGTACCTGAAGAACTATGGACAGAGGTTCATAACATCGTTCAGGAGGCAGTGAGTGACCAAAATCATCCCAAAGAAAAAGAAGTACAAGAAGGCAAGTAGTTGTCTGAGGATGCTTTACAAATGCTTTAATGCTTACAGCTCCTTTAAAGCTGAGGAAAGAAGACAAGCAAAAAAGCAAAGGAGAAGGGGAAAGATATACCCAACTGAATGCAGAGTTCCAGAGAATAACAAGGAGAGATAAAAAGGCCTTCTTCAATGACAATGCAAAGAAATAGAGGAAAGCAATAGAATGGGAAAGATTAGAGATCTCTTTAAGAAAATTGAAGGTATCAAGGGAACATTTCACCCAAGGATGGGCACAATAAAGAACAGAAACATTAAGAACCTAATAAAAGCACAAGAGATTAAAAAGAAGTGGCAAGATTGTATTAATAAATGTGCTGAAATCAAAACACTCTTGAATTCCTGGAATGCAACTCTTTTTGCCATAGTGATTTTTTTTAAACAGTGCTACACTTTTATTTGGATTTCCCTAGTAGCTCAGCTGGTAAAGAATCCACCTGCAGTGCAGGAGACCTGGGTTTGATCCCTGGGTTGGGAAGATCCCCTGGAGGAGGGCATGGCAACCCCTTACAGTATTCTTGCCTGGAGAATTCCCATGGACAGAGGAGCCAGGTGGGCTACAGTCCATGGGATGACAAAAAGTCAGACACAACTGAGCACAGCACACTTTTATTTAGAATTTTCATTCATATGTATAGATGAGGTTGGTCTTTTTTTTTTTTTGGCCTTCTGTATCTTTACCAAGTTTTTATATTAATATCATACTAGCTGTATGAATTGGAGAAGGAAATGGCAGTTCACTCCAGTATTCCTGCCTAGAGAATCCTGTGGACAGAGGAGCCTGGTGGGCTGCTGTCTATGGGGTCACACAGTCGGACATGACTGAAGCAACTTAGCAGCAGCAGCAACAGTATGAAATGAGTTGAGTTTTTCCTTTTTGAAGAAATTTGGGATACTTTAAATCACATTAGAATCATCTCCTTTGCAACCCTGCTGCTGCTGCTAAGTCGCTTCAGTCGTGTCCGACTCTGTGCGACCCCATAGATGGCAGCCCACCAGGCTCCCCTGTCCCTGGGATTCTCCAGGCAAGAACATTGGAGTGGGTTGCCATTTCCTTCTCCAGTGCATGAAAGTAAAAAATGAAAGTGAAGTCGCTCAGTTTGCAACCCTAGAACTTTTAAAATTAGGATTTTAAAATTCGCTTTTTTCATTCATATCGAAAATTGGTCTATTAACATGTAAAATTTTATCTTGGGTCGCTTTTGATCTTTTATGTTTTACTAGAAAATTATCCATTTCCTGTAGATTTTTCAGTGTGTTGCTACACAGTTGCATGCAAAATTTTAAAGTGAATGTACTTCTACGTTCATCTTATTTCACTTCATGGCAGCAGCATCTTGTTGAAGATGCTGTACTTCTGTCTTAAATTTATTGAAGGGATGTTATTGATTCTTATCTTTAGTGTGATTAATGTGGAGGAATTTATGGTGGCTACTAATGGAAAATTACAGGAAATTTGAGAATTTAGTGAATGTTGACATTTTTATTTTCAATTACAAGGTTCATCTCTGTAATTATGCAATTTAATACTCTTTTCCCATTTCTATATTATTTTGGAAAATTACAGCTTTATAATAGACATCAGTAACTTGTACATATTGTGGCTGATTTATTTGATAACAGAGAACAGAGTCACAGAATATACTTTTTGTAAGCAAGAATCAAGGATTCAAAGCAAAGGAAACTTAGAAAGTTATGTCCTTTCTGACAGGGATAATGCCTCTCTGAACAGATTTTCAGTGTCCTTCAAGACCATAAATGGAATTCCCGGGAGGTCCAGTGGTTACGACTCTGTACTTCCACTGTGGGGGTCATGGGTTCAATCCTTGGTCAGGGAACTAAGATCCTGTATGCCACATGGCCAAAAAAAAAAAAAAATAGTACACACACACATATATATATATGTATATATATAAACGTAGTAGAAAATTGTACAACAGTATTGCTAGTAAGTAATATGGTCTACTTTTTATATAAAACTAATGCTTGCTTCAACATAACCTCCAAACAAATTGGATTTCTGCAAAAGATAATGGGTGCCTCTCTGAACGTGATGCCATGAACTTCCAGTAAAAAGTCACTGTGACAACTAAATCATAACCTTAGATGATGCAGCATAGCTAAAACAGAGCAACAGCCCTGAGAGTCTTTGACAGTCCTCTCTCTGGTGCAAAGGGACTCGTGGTCAGTAAGGCCGTCACGGAACTATAGCTGAATGACTTTAAACATGACTTGTCATCCTCCCCAAGGTGGAGGAGGTCATCTAACTTGATTTATGTGGTTTAAATCACTGTTCCTTTAGTTTTTCTCATATTTTAGCAAATTAAATTATGTAGTGAATTAATCATTAAACCTGAAAAATGTTTCAACTGCCTATGAGAAATCCTCTAAATATCAAGAAGGAGTCAAGGTATTTCCTGCATAAACTTTCCACCTGGATACCACTTTAAGCACTCAGCTTTTAACCATATGAAGTGGAAATTGGTATCACCAAACAAAACACAAATCCTACCTTCTTACATACCTTAAACTACTTCAGTCCAGTTCAGTCACTCAGTCGTGTCCGACTCTTTGCGACCCCATGAACCACAGCATGCCAGGCCTCCCTGTCCATCACCAACTCCCGGAGTTCACTTAAACTCATGTCCATCGAGTCAGTGATACCATCTAGCCATCTCATCCTCTGTTGTCCCCTTCTCTTCCTGCCCTCAATCTTTCCCAGCATCAGGGTCTTTTCCAATGAGTCAGATATTTACATCTGGTGGCCAAAGTATTCAAGTTTCAGCTTCAACATCAGTCCTTCCAGTGAACACCCAGGACTGATCTCCTTGCAGTCCAAGGGACTCTCACAGTCTTCTTTTTGAACACCACAGTTCAAAAGCATCAATTCTTCTGCGCTCAGCCTTCTTCACAGTCCAACTCTCACATCCATACATGACCATAGCCTTTACTAGACGGACCTTTGTTGGCAAAGTGATGTCTATGCTTTTTAATATGCTGTCTAGGTTGGTCATAACTTTCCAAGCAGTAAGCGTCTTTTAATTTCATGGCTGTAATCACCATCTGCAGTGATTTTGGAGCCCAGAAAAATAAAAGTCAGCCACTGTTTCCACTGTTTCCCCAGTTGCTAACATCCACTGGATCATGGAAAAAGCAAGAGAGTTCCAGAAAAACATCTATTTCTGCTTTATTGACTATGCCGAGCCTTTGTGTAGATCACAATAAACTGGAAAATTCTGAAAGAGATGGGAATACCAGTCCACCTGACCTGCCTCTTGAGAAATCTGTATGCAGGTCAGGAAGCAACAGTTAGAACTGGACATGGAACAACAGACTGGTTCCAAATAGGAAACGGAGTACGTCAAGGCTGTATACTGTCACCTTGCTTATTTAACTTATACACAGAGTACATCATGAGAAACGCTGTTCTAGAAGAAGCACAAGCTGGAATCAAGATTGCCGGGAGAAATATCAATAACCTCAGATATGCAGATGACCACCATCTTGATACAAATTCATCGTTAAACATCACTTGTATAATTGGACCACAGTGATGCTATTAGGCACTGTTTGTGGAGGACCCTACTTTAAGTTTTCTCAAGTTGCTACACTTTTACTATTCACATTAAATTTATTTTTTGGTTCCCTCCCCTGCTGTCAGCTGTCACATTTTATTATTTACCTGACTCTAGAAGGACCCTGTCCATACTTGTGATTTGTTCAGGAGCAGAAATCAGATAAACTTGTTAGAATTAGGGGTGAAGTAATAACAAGCCGGGGCTTCCCAGGTTGGCGCTAGTGGTAAAGAACCTGCCTGCCAGCGCAGGAAATGTGAGTTTGATACCTGGATCCAGAAGATCCCCTGGAGGAAGGCATGGCAACCCCCTGCAGTATTCTTGCCAGGAGAATCCCATAGACAGAGCAGCCTGGTGGGCTACAGTCCATGGAGCTGCAAAGAGTCAGACACGACTGAGTGACTTAGGGCAGCACAAGAACAAGCAGACGCTGAAGATGGGGATCTGCAAGCACTTCTAAACAAAGTCTATAAGCCTCAGTAAGAGCTCTCCTGGTCTTCCCAGGATTGGTAATGCTCCACAACTCAATTCTAAACAAGTAAAGGCAGTTAGATGTTTCTGGTAAGTAGTAAATAAAATATCTGTCGTAATTTAAGAACCCTGTTTAAAAACATTTAAAACTCTTTTTGCAAGGTAATAGCAGGTTTCTATGCAAGACTGTAGGATTACAGTAAGGAAGACAGAACTATATAGATCAGCAACTGGCTTAATTAGCTTGCCATAAACTTATTAACAAATTAGGTTACAAAATACATAAGCAATGTAATGAATCATCATATGAAACACTGAACTCAAAACTGAATTGTAATGTGCTTTTCATAATGTAACTTGCTTAATTACCTGTAAGAATGAATCACTAATACCTCAAGTCCTGCTCGACAGTTGTGGATACTTATTTATGTAATGATGGTGCTCATGTCTGAGTAAGGCAATGACTGACTAGCTCCCTGGGTAGGGAGCAGCAGTCCTCAAAATGATTATAATGTGACAGTAACAATATGGCTGTTTCTAGAATGTTCTAGGAACCCAAGATATGTATTTCATATCCTCCATTGTATTCTCCAGTGTATCCTCCATTGCATCAATTTACATGCAATTAGATTTCAATTAATGTCAATTTTTTCAGACAGACATGATAGAATTCTGTGAACTTACAAGAAGTGATAGCAACTGGTAACAATGCTTACATAAAGAGGTAATTAAAATAACAGCTTACTACCAGCCCAGGGCTTCTGAAGGAGCTGCATGTGTGGGAAAATATTTGGGTGCAAGTGTAGGGAGAAAAAAACCGTACTCAAGAGTATTCTTTTTTTTTTCTTCTCCACATTTTCAATTGTTAAAATTGGTTAAAGAAAGAAATGGCCTAGAAAAGAAATGACCATTTCTTTCTTTAACCAATTTTAACAATTGAAAATGTGGGGAGGAAAAAAATCTTATTCGAGAGTGTAACCTTATTTTTGGAGTATTAGAATTACCTTTTATGAGATGAAAAAAGTTTTCAGTTTTTTAAAATGTTCCTACCTAACAATTTTAACATTGGTAGTTTCATTCTAGTCTCCACATTTGGAGAAAATTTGACCTTTTCTTGTAAAATCTGAGAATGACAACTACTGGAACATGTACAAAACCAATGTTGCTCTGATCTGCAGTGAACGCTTTTCTAGAAAAGCATATAGACCAGGCTATGCAAAGTCTCGGTGAGGAGCGTTTTCCCCAAGTCTTGTGATCAACTGTGGAAAAATAACTGGTTAATCTGACAGCTGAAGCCTCAGAAGGGTGTTGAAGAAAAAGGTCTTAGGGAAAAAATACCAAAAGTGAGAGCAATGTTGTATTTCTTCCTACTCACAGCACAAGAGCAACAATTTTGTACATATACCTTGTAAAACTTCTCAAAACCATACCTACATTTTTAATCCTAACTTAAAAATTCCTGCTGTTGTTCACAAGAAACTCAAGATCACGTAAATCAATAGAAGCTTTGATATTACATGCAATAAACTATTCATAAAAATCCAGGTAGCATGCTTAGTGCAGTGTTGTTACATAGGTGCACAGTAATTATTAGCTTTGATGATTATTAGAAGATTAAGTATGACTGCCTCCTGAACTGTCTTCATATATAAAGAAAGCACAGTGGACTGACTGATAGTTATTAATATAAGAACTGTAATATGAAATTAAATTGACTCAGGCTAAAAGACTACGAAAGTTTTAAAGATTTTCCAATAAGTTTATTTTGCAAACCTTTTGTATTTTGTTTTACTGGTTTACACTGTAATGAAGAGAAAAATGTTTATACAGATACAATTTTGAACACTGAACTATTATCATATTAATATAAACTCAGATTTTTAAAAACTATTTCATATGGGGGTTCAGCCGATTAACAAATAATGTTGTGATAATTTCGGGTAAACAGCAAAGGGACCCAGCCGTACCAGATTTACTTTGTTTTTAACTGACCTTCAAATTGCAGCAGCTCATGAGTTTAGCTCTAAGTATTCTTGCCATCCTACCTGACTTTGTCACGGAGTCAGACGGCTCTGACATATACACACACAACACATGTAAACAGATACAAACAAACCTTTCATAAACAAGTCTTTTATAATGTAAATAATTGTTGCTTGTTGAAACTTTTTATACCCAGTTCCTGTTTTTTTTCTGAAATTCGGATATTCACATTTATAGAGACAATATTTTAAAAGCAAAGAGTTTTTCTCTTTGAAAACTCAAGCAATTCTGACAGCAACATTTTTCTTACTGACCTAAAAAGAATGAAATATGGAAGGGGGAAAAAAATCACTGCAAATGATCAAAACAGAAGGGTACTAAATATATACATATTTAATATGGAGAGAGACATTTTTAAAGTATAGATTCTGTTGAAAATATTGATGTTCAAACAGTTTTGCACTCATTGCCAAAACTTTCTCAATTAATTAAAATTAAAAATGTTGATTTTTTTGTAGGAAGATACATTAATTCTTTGAAGTCAGAATGAAGAACTGTAACTTCTATATAAAGACTGCTTGAATATACAAAGTATCAAATATAAACAGTAGTGTAAAAAGAAAATAAATTGGCAGAAATATTCAACCAGTAGCAATAATTAAGACTACCATTTGAAAGATCTTCTATAAACAAAGAATGCAAAAATATTATTATAACTTTTTACAGCACAGAATTGAATTCCATCCTAATTCATTACGATTACACTTCTTTCTTCTTCAGTATTAGTGGACCCACATTATCTCCTGTCAATTCATTGTGCTTATTATGTGAACCATCACAGGCAGGAAACTAGAAAGGAAAAAATTGCAGATGTTATTTTTCGAATGAGTCAGTAAGTAGAAATATTTTTGACATGCTCTTATAAAGAAAGTCCATTACTTTGGGAGGGAAAAAAAAACACATTAGATAGCTTTTCTGAGCAACAGATATATTCTATAGCTAACTACCTTCCAATACTATGGCAAACCTAACATTTAAATATTTCATTATTTGGCAGATTTTAAAAGCTTTGGATGATTCCATACAAGTCAACATGATAGTCTTAAAAGGGTATCAAAATAAGCTCCTGTTTTTTATACAGCTCTAACTCTGAGCTCATCTTTTCAATTATTTTAAATTTTTAAAGGATATAATTTAAATTCAAATTAAATTCTTTCATGTTTTCTCACTATAAAACTCATGCACATTATAATACTTTAAAAACATTTTAAAATATATCTTTAAAAACTTACTCATAAGTAATAATTAACAATTTGGTATCTTCTTTTAACCTCTATTTACTATGTGTACTCTTGTATTATACCATACTTTAATCATTCTTCTATTATCAGATATCTAGATGGTTTCTAAGATTTTGTTATTATAAATGATGCTATGATGAACATTATTGTACTTAAAGTCTCAAACAGCCTATGACCAAAGTAGCAGAAGAAAACAGATCTCAACTGCTTACAATGTATCATTCCAAACTCCTCCTTGTCTATTTATTTGTTCTTAATTGAAATATAATTGATTCACATATTGTCTTAAATACTGCTGTATAGCAAAGTGATTCAGTTATACACATATATACATTCTTTTTTAAAAAATATTATTTTCCATTATGGTTTATCATAGGATACTGAATAGTTTTCTATGCTGAACAGTAGGACCTTGTTGTTTATCCATTCTATATATAAAATCTTTATCTGCTAACCCCAACCTCCCACTCCACCCTTCCCCAATCCCCACCCCCCTTGGCAATCACCAGTCTATTCTCTGCCTTGATTCGGTTTCTGTCTCATAAGTAGGTTCATCTGTGTCTTATTTTAGATTCCATGTATGATATTATATGGTATTTTTCTGTCTGACTTAATTCACATCATATGATAATCAGGTTGTATCTACCAAATTCCTTTTTAATTTCCATATTCAAAATCATCCATAACTACAGCTGCCATTCACTAGCTCATACTACATAGAAGGCACTGTACTATACATACATCATCTCACTAAATCCTCAAAATTTTGTGATATTATCAGATTAAAAAAAACTGACAGAGATTAAGGATTAAGTAACTTGCTCAATTAAGCTTCTGTGCTGCTCTAACTTTTCTAATGTAGGAAGTATATTGATCAGAAGAGGCAAACTTTAATTTAGAACAGACTTTCAGTGCTGAATACTATGGAAAAGTCTCTCATCTCACAGAACCTCAAAACTGAGGCCATGTTAACTGCACAAAATTTAGTGTATGTGTAAATGGACATCTTACCGTCTTAGAACGCCAACACCTACAATAAGCTGCTTTAGTAAGGCACAAATCTTCGATGTTTATTTCATTCACCACTTTGGGATTTTCCTTTTGTATTTTAAGATTAATCAAGCTATCCTTCTGTTGCTTTTTCTTCGGGAGGAATGGACGGACTGCAAGGTAGCCAAGTAGTGCGAGTACGCCAAGGAAAGGCAATAACCGAAGCCATTCTGAAACTAAAAATACAGATTTGTTAAGAGTCTGAAGAAGGACTCAAATAGGGATGGACTGGGAGTTTTGGGCTGATATATACAGACTGCTATGTTTAAAACAGATGACCAACAAGGACCTACTGTAGTCTAGTTAAAAACGAAACATAAATATTTTAAAATTAAATAATACATGTAAATTACCTAGGTCAATACCTGTTGCGTAAAAATATCAAATAACTGATTATTCCAATTGCTAATCCAATTATCCAATTTGGATAAATTAATAAACTTTCATTGATTCCCCCCAAAAAAGGACCTACTGTAAATAAAATTTTTAAAAAAAATTTTAAAAAGAACTTAAATAGCATGTCTCACCCTTCAGCTTATTCTTTACTTCTCACTTTAATTTCTTACCTTATCTGTAAAACTGTGAATAAATATCAAGGAACCAGTACCTAGGACCACTTTATTTTATTTGTGGACTGCCTTGAGACTTTTGAAACTGGAGAACAAAGTTTTCAGAAATAAATCCTCTATCCAATACCCTATCTCATTATCCTCACTTAGTATATTTGTGTTTAGTTTTATTTCAGGAATTACAATCACCATAATTACAAATAAAACTCAATTTTATATGCTTAGAAAACATTTTCACCATGTCTAAAATCATACAACAGAATTTCCTATAAACTATTTATCACTGATTTATAATTGCAGACAGAATATGTCTTCAGTGCTTTAATTAACATTTTTGGTAAGGCGTAGTGTAATTCCTATAGAAAAACCTAGATGTTGTGTAAATCTATTTTAAAGAGCTAGGTGAAATTTTCACATACTAAATAATCTCATTATTAGATACATCTTACTTCATAAGTATTCATTAAAGCCTTTTATAGTACTCAGCACTGATTTGGGGGATAGGGAATATAAGTGACATAAATGAAATGTTCCCTGTATCTACAGAGAGAAACACACCAAGGAGCCAAAATATTTATATTTCAGCATGCGTTTATCAAATGTTGGCTAGTATGCTGCCTATGCTGGTTCCATAGAGAATCCCTTCTGACCTTAAGAGTTATCACTTGTCATCATTCACTGAGTGCTAACCTGACACCTTGCTGATAAGCACTATAGCTTAATGGAGAAAAAGAAAAATTGAAGGTCATATGCTAAGGTATGCTAATAAACATTAACAATAAATGAACAGATTATACAGTTGCAAGAGTGCAACTGTAATACCTCAGTTAACATTGTGTTAACTGAATTTAGTAAGCACCATTATTATTCCCATTTTTCATGTGGGTAAACTGGAGCTTAAGCAGGTTTAGCCCAGGAAAGTAAGTATAAAGCCTATTCTCAGTCACTATGAATTAAATTCAACAGAGCCAAAATTTTATCTGTTCTTCTCTCAGTAAAACTACTCTCCAGAGATAACTGTTCTTACTATTGAACTATTAAAAGGCTGACTTAATACTAACTCTTCCAAAACGAAGCTATTTTTGATATAACACCATGCCAAAGGTTTGTTATGAGCTCTAGATGAAACAACCTATTTACATATGCGCAGCACCTATAAGAGTGCCTGGCACAGAGAAGATAAAAGTGAATGGTAGTTTTTATTAAGATTATGAAGACTGGAAGCAGCTCCTCTGAAAAAACATTTTGCCGACTCAGCCTGACAATACTACATGGCAGAAATCTTTGGGGATATAATCTTTCAGTCACCAGAATGAAATTCTGTAAGGGTAAGATCTTGCCAGTCAGGCTGATCTGTTCTAGTCTCTTAACAAAAGTGGAGACACTCCACAGAAACACTCTGAATGATTAACATTCTGAAAATGATAAAGAACTGTTTCCTGGGGTGAAGGGTCTATCTATAGATCTTTGCTGTCCAAGACAGTAACCGCTAGCCATACTGTTTTGTTTGGACCCAGGATTTTGTTATAATCAGATATGGTAAGATGACAGACATGGAGACAACAGCCTTGAAAGAAAAGTTTACTTACGACTCACAAGAGGAGGGAGCACAACAGGCCACCCATGACCATATAGGTAAGTATGAGGCTTGGTCAGGAGCAAGGTGAGAGAAAAGGGCACAAGCCTTTATCGTGGTTTACAAAAATGGCAAGGTCAAGGCACAGTAAACAGTTTAGTATTGGCTAGCCTGAATAATTTCAGTGGGCTTTGGGCTATAGAGGTGGTCCTTAATTGTCTCATATCTGGCCTTGGGTGATTTAGGGCAGGGTAAATACTACTTGGTAAGTGAGAGTTAGATAAAGGTGTTTGAAGTGTAGGCTTTGGATTGGTTGGTTTGCATATGAAAAATATGCTCACAAGCAAGTAGTTTACTATCTCTTGGCATCAGCTAGTCCGGGGAGGGGGCAAACCTCCCTGGCCAGCAAGGTCCCCAAGATGTCCAATTATCATAAAAAAAATAACATAAAGAACATGATTAATACATGTGGCTATTTAAATAAAGTTAAGTAGAATTCATAATTTAGTTTCTAGGACACACTAGTCACATTTTAATAGCTCCAGAGCTATTATGTGTGGCTAGTGGCTACTATGTTTGACAGCACAGAAAACATTTCCATCATCACAAAAAGGCTTTTGGATGGTGCTGCTGTAGACCAACAGTTTCCACAAAGTACCATGGGAAGGCTACTTCGACAATTTCAACACCCACAAATATCCCATCCCTCTTGTACTTGGAGCCAGCCAAAGCTACTGATTACCTAGCGGCTGGTTTCCTGTGTCCTTTCCATTAGGGAGTCCTTCTGTCTGGCATGCCTTTCTACTTGTGGTCTACCTGACTCATTTATGTGAACCCTTTAAAACTAGGGTCAATACTGCTTCCTCCAGAAAATGAAAGAGAAGTCGCTCAGTCCTGTCCGACTCTTTGGGACCCCACGGACTGTAGCCTACAAGGCTCCTCCATCCATGGGATTTTTCCAGGCAATAGTACTGGAGTGGATTGCCATTTCCTTCTCTAGAGGATCTTCCTGACTCAGGGATCGAACCCAGGTCTTCCGCATTGTAGACAGATGCTTTACCGTCTGAGCCACCAAGGCAGATCTTTCTCAATTTCACAAAGCAAGTTAATCGCTCCTTCTTCTGCTTTCAAGCCCCTTTTCCTCAGTTTCTTTTATCATACTACTGTTCTCTGTTTACAAAGTTGATTCCCACATAATCCTATAGGAAAAGGAGCTCTACTTCCTGGCACAAAGTAGAACTTCATAGATGTCTTATGAGTAACTTAACGAATGAATGAATTTAAGTGACTTAATGAACGAATAAATGACATTTAGAGTGTAAATGTCAGTCCCTTTCTCACTCACATTGTACTGTAATTATTTATTTATACTTATCTTCCAGATCAGGCAATAAATGTCTTAGAGTGTTACTGGCCCCAATATCCAATATAGTATTTTGAACCAGTACTTATTCAATAAATGTTTTTGAATGTAGTATAACATTAAGTATTATTATGTATACTACAAAATTTATAAGTCTCAAGAGGTTGAGTAAATCAAAGTCAAAAAGTTAAAAGAATGAACATGTAAAGATGATAACCTTAACTTAGATTCTTAAGTTTAACATTCCCTATCTTAACCTACAAACCTCAGGGAATAAATAGAATGCTGTTTTATTTTTATTTATTTTTTTTTAGAATGCTGTTTTAAAATTTACTTCAGAAAGTGTTGCTCTTTCAACATTTAATTCCTTGGTAAAACATCATAGTAATACAGTGATGAAAGGTACTGTTATTTCCTGCAACAAAATAATTTATACAACAGTGTTATGTAAGAAAATTTACTTTTAAAGATGACAAACTTCAATTAATTACAGGAAAAATTATAAAGGAAAAAATACAGCCTATAAAGCTAAATTAAATCATTTAAATTATATGTTAGAGCTGATTTTTGGTAAATATGAAATACAGAATAAACAAGAAATTTTTTTAAAAAATTTAAGATTGGCTATTTCTTACGAACCTGTTCGATATATATTGAGCTATGGCAGATATATTAGGTACTGTAAAGGGAAATCTACTACCTACTAATTGTTAGGTTTAATGTGTATTTTGTACAGTACATTCTAAAATTGTTTAAGGATTATCAGAAATAGCATTTAATTTATAAAATCTGAAAATTTTAAAAAGTATAAAAAATAACTTGTAATCCCACCAGTCAAGAGTTGGTAACACTGTTCATTTCTATTTTGCTCTGTTTTTTCTTCCTTTTCAAAAGGTTGCATATAATGATCCCATAAAAATAACACTGGTAACTTGATTGCTGATAATTTCATAAATATTTCCTAATGTATCAATATGGGTAAAACACAGAAATGACCACTTCTGAACTATAGAAAAATGAAAATAAAATATTTTTAACGGATGGCTTTACTATTACCACTTAAAGACTACTTAGGACCAAAGGGCCAATAAAAAGAAATTAATGATCAATTTTTCCACTCACTTCTATAAATAGAACAGTGTCCCAGTATCTAGAACATCACCTTTCCCACAGAAAGTGCTCAACAAATACTAGATGACACGAGGAATTCTAAACTGCAGAGGTTACATGGAAGAAAATGTTTTAAATGACATCAAAATTGGTCTCCATAAAAGCTTTCTAATTACACTAACTTTTAAATTTAGTTGGTCTACCTCGGAAGAGGGGAAAAAACTTTTACAACTTATAGTATGTAAATATTTTTCCAAATTCTCAAAAATAAGTTTTCTTTAATATTTTAAAAATAAATTTTATTATTTATATGTTAATAAATACAACTCTTTAGCTTGAACTTAATCATTTATTATACTTTCCTATTAAGATCTTTTGTTCCATTTCTTTAAAAAAAAATGAGGTAAATTTACATACAATAAAAAAACAGATCTCGGGTGTTTAGCTCTGAGCTGTGACAACTAAAGACACTGTTGTAGCCTCCACTGAGGGGCTTTCCAAGTGGCGCTAGTGGTAAAGAACCCGCTTGCCAATGCAGGAGACATAAGCATTTGATCCCAACTAGCTGCTTCAGTCATGTCCAACTCTTTGGGACCTTATGGACTGTAGCTTGCCAGGCTCCTCTGTCCATGGGATTCTCCAGGCAAGAATACTGGAGTGGGTTTGGGCCTCTAGGGTAGCTCAGCTGGTAAAGACTGCCTCCAATTCAATTTCTGGGTTGGGAAGTTCCCCAGTTCAATTTCTGGAGACCCCAGTTCAATTTCTGGGTTGGGAAGTTCCCCTGGAGAAGGGGTAGGCTACCCACTCTACTCAAGTTTTCTTGGGTTCCCTGGTGGCTCAGACAGTAAAGAATTCACCCACCATGCGGGAGACAACATGCGGGAGACCTGGGTTCAATCCATGGGTTGGGAAGATCCCCTGGAAGAGGAAATGGCAACCCACTCCAGTATTCTTGCCTGGAGAATCCCCATGAATAGAGGAGCCTGGCAGGCTACAGTCCCTGGGGTCACAAAGGGTCAGACACAACTGGGCGACTAAGCACAGCACACAGCCCCCTTCCAGTCTATCTCCCCACCACTGATTCCTATAGACAAAGGCTTTTTATAAAAATTTTGAGATTCATGCAGTAAATCAGTAAATCATTCTTTTTTATTACTAATCAGTACTCCATTCCATGAATATACCATAATTTGTGTATCCACTCTCCTGATGGTGGGTACCTGGGCTGCTTCCATCTTGGGATTATTATGAATAAGGCTGCTATGAACATGCTTGTGTAAGTCTTTTGGTGGATATATGTTTTCAATTTTGTTCTACTTCTTTAATTCTTTACTCAAAACTGGTCCTTTCTAGAGCTAATCCTCTTGAAAGTGTCAGCTCTGACATATTTGTGTTACTCTGGGAAAAATACTACAGTCCAAGGATTCATTGCTTTAAGAGTAAAACATTACATTTCAAAGAAACTAGCTTTTTAAGTGAGGAAGAACTAGTATATTCAAAGTTTCACAACTACCTTTTCAATCTAGAAGTACACTTTTTTGACTTCTGAATGGGAAGCTTTTTGTTATTCTATTTTAAAAAGGTTATATGACAGGGAAAGCTTTTTTAAAGGTTAATATATTTGAATACAATATACTTTCAAAGAGGGAATTATACTAATTTACCTTAAAAGCCTCACTGTTAACAATGTAACCTAAACAAAGATACGTTTTTTACAAAGTTGTTTTAACAGTAAGGGCTTCCCTGGTGGCTCAGAGGTTAAAGTGTCTGCCTGGAATGCAGGAGACCCAGGTTCGATCCCTGGGTTGGGAAGATCCCCTGGAGAAGGAAATGGCAACCCACTCCAGTACTCTTGCCTGGAGAATCTCATGGAGGGAGGAGCCTGGTAGGCTACAGTCCATGGGGTCGCAAAGAGTCGGACACGACTGAGCGATTTCACTTCACTTCACTTCATAAATACTGTACAGTAATTAAGGATCTCCAAGTGTTTACTAAGAATGCAGAGTCATCATGAGAGTCAATTGCTTTAAACCACCACTGGATCTAAATAGGGAAGGAAAAACAGGCAACAATAATGTGAACTATAACTTTTTTTGGCTCTAATTATCATAGAGAAGAAATGAAAATATTTTTGATCTGGTAGACATTTTAAACAATTTATTTTGAAAAGTTATCTTCCAGGTTTTTATTTCAACAAAAAAAAAAGGTCTAAGATGGATTCTAAAAGTAGCTCATTCAAGACATCCAAATGTCATTAGCTAATACAATCTAATCAAGAGACGCAGCTCAGAGAGGAAATTGGTCATTTAAGTTTTTCTTCCATAATGCTCCAAAATAGATTCTGCAACTATTATATATTATCATTGTTCAGTGCAAAGCAGACTGTCTCATTTTTTGTAAAGTAATTATTACAAACATCATTTCCTAAACAAATGGACATTACAATGAGAACTAAAATGTAGACACACGTAATGCAACAGGTTAAATATGCACTGTAAAGATATTTATCAGAGTTGTCATTTCTGAGAATCATTCTTCACATTAAGTATTTAAGAGCATCAAAGAAGAAACTACTATATATTATTTATTCAAGAGGGAAAAGGTTTAGGTTGAGTTTCCTTAATGCCTTAATAGGAATTAAATATTTGTTGACAGAATTTCTTGAGAGGGGAAAAAAACAGTTTGAAAGTCTTCTAGTCATTAAGTCAAATATCATACCTTCCAGTCTCCTTCATCTACACT
Organism: Aepyceros melampus; assembly: GCA_006408695.1. Lineage (NCBI taxonomy): Eukaryota > Metazoa > Chordata > Mammalia > Artiodactyla > Bovidae > Aepyceros > Aepyceros melampus. The sequence goes on from SJXQ01002797.1 coordinate 163,381, forward strand.
CTATTTATGAAAAACTTTAATATAAAACCAGCCACAATCAGTATCAACATACATAATTAAGGTTAAACTGGGTTCACCCTGGTGGCTCAGGGTAAAGAATCTACCTGCACTGCAGGAGCTGCAGGAGACCTGGGTTTGATCCCTGGGTTGGAAAGATCCCCTGGAGAAGGAAATGGCAACCCACTCTTGCCTGGAGAATCCCATGTACAGAGAAGCCCGGCAGGTTCATAGGGTGGCAAAGAGCTGACTTAGCACGCACAGGTTGGGATGGGAGTAAGGGGATTTTTTTTTTCTTTCTTGACTGCTAAAAACTCATCAGTTAATTTACACAAATTATTAAGAAAGTAAGTTGGCAACTAGGAACAAATGTCACAAAATGATTGTATCCTTTTGACGTATTATTACCATTTAATGAATACATTTAAAGGTGTAATTTAAAGAGGGAAAAAATAATTGGTATAGGGCTACTTACCCACTGGACATTATGAATAAAATATATATATTAAAAACATTCAAAACTTCCAGCTGCAGGGAAATGGTTAGGCCTACTGTGATGTAAAAAAATAAGGGGAGAAAAAGTCAAAATTTTACATAATTGCTATAATCCATCAGAAAAAACTAGTAAAATCAAAAGAGGACTAAGATGTTTATAAACACTTAATCTGAAAGCTTTTTCATCTTAGTATGTTACTTTTATGTTACTCCTTCTATGTAGTTTTTTTTAGTGTTTATTACTCAGTTACCATTCTTCTATTCAATTACATGCTTTCTGTCAAACCTTTTAACATCTAAAATGTTAAATTTTCACAATCCGTTTGTCAACAAAGCAAATGTCTGTGATTATTATTTAAAGAATCTTTAGATTTAGACTAGATTTAGATCTGGTTTACCACATTTTACCTATCCACCACCAGACACCGCCTTTTGTTTTTTTTTAAATCTCTGAGAGGGGATAGCTCTCAAAGTAACCTAGTAAGGTAAAGTATTCTCTAACTTAAAAAAAAAAAAGAATTCCTTTAACATGCAACTAAAATCCATGTTCAAATAACTATCACTAACTTGGCCCTAGTTGTCTTCTGGTCTACACAAAATACATCTTATTTTTCTTCTGCCGGTCAGCCTTCCAAATACTGCATTTTAAGTCAACTACCACAGATGTCTAAACTTCTCCAGAAGCAACCTCAAAATTATCTTAATTCATGCTTACATCCCCTGGTAATCAGTCAGAACATATGAGTTCAATTGCTTTATCAGTAACCGGCTTCCTCACCCTCCTCCCCCCACCATCATCCTAAGCAGTCCCTGAGTCTGGTATACCCACATCTCACTTGCACTGTAAAGCTCAGAACCCAACAAAATCTTCCAAGTTTTGGCAGCATTCTGGAAATGTTCATCTTTGAGATATGAAATCCCGCGCTGTGGGTTCTATTTTGTAGAGGAGGGAACTTAAGTGCAAATGTTACATGTCATCAGTAAATTTCACTTTCTAATTTTTGGTCATACCAGCAAAACTATCTTTCCTCCAACTCGAGTAAACTAAATTGCTTCCAGTCCGGTAGATACGGTGATGACATCAAATGGCCCCATGGCAGGTTGACACTTCCCCATGGAACTGGAACTAATTTTGTTAGTAAATAAAACCACCAAATACATATGTATGTGTGTTCCTCTCTCACACAGACACACCCACACTGCTGCTACTGCTAAGTCGCTTCAGTTGTGTCCAACTCTGTGCGACCCCATAGACGGCAGCCCACCAGGCTCCCCTGTCCTGGGATTCTCCAGGCAAGAACACTGGAGTGGGTTGCCATTGCCTTCTCCAATGCGTGAAAGTGAAGTCGCTCAGTACACCCACACTATGTGGGTCAAACTCAGCCAAGAGCTGGGACGGCCTGATACACAGAGCCTTTGAGCCTTGGATAACGACTTTTCCTGCTTTAAAATAAACCAGCAACGTTGCAGGGAGGGACAGAGATGAAAAAAAATGGGCCTGTTCCCAACTCAGCACCTTCTCTGCAAAAACCTGGTCTCTCAACAAGGAAAGACACTGCAGACAGACACGAAGATAAGCTCAGGGGGCCGCCAAGTCCCAAGATGTGGCCTCACAGGCACTGCGAGGATGGAGTGCCGGCGCATGCCCACCTACTCCGCGCCTGCAGTGAGAGTGGCAGTGGAGGTGCTGCGCTCAGTCCTGTCCGACTCCTTGCCAAACCACGGACTGTAGCTCGCCAGCCTCCTCTGTCCCCGGGATTCTCCAGGCGAGAACACTGGAGCGGGACCCCAGGTCACGCGCCACCCGCCAGGCTCCGCCCCGCCCCCGGCCGGAGGACTTTCAGATGCCCGCCCCCACCCTCCGCCTGGGGAAGCTTGCAAGGATGGGGACTGGCTGAAGGCTCGGATTACCTGTGAGTCGGGCGAACCCGGTAATACTCTCGGGCACTGGAAGCCGCTTCAGATACGCGGGGAGCTGCACCTTTACGATGCGGGCCACGCTCTCCAGCACCATCCTGGCCAGCGGCGTCCGCTCCTCGCCCGACTCCCGCGGCTCTGCGGCGGAGCTGCTGCGCCTGCGCCCAGAGCGGAAGCGGCCGACCGGCGCTCTCCGCGGGACCAGGCCGGGGCGGGGCTGGGGCCCAGCACCGAGAGGCGAGCTGCCGGGCGCCGATTGGCAGCGGGCGGGTGACGTGCGCCCCCGCGGAGGCCGAGGGGCGCGGGCGGCCGTGGGGCAGCGAGGCCCGCCTCTGAGGCTTGAGGTGGAAGAGGGCCTTCACGGTGGGCCTTTCACGTCCGGAGCCCAGGAAACGCTGCAGTGTCCGAGGAGGTAAAGCGCGTGAGAGTACTGTGTAACCGGAAGGTGCCTTTCAAAAGTGAGTTTCTCCTGGCGTCGCTTTTTACCTCGGGCCCCCCTGTCCCAGCCACGACCCCAGAATTGCAAATTCTCCTTAGAGCACCCTTTCCCCCGAACCCCGCAGTGCCTAATTTCGCTCTCTCCCCTCTACAGATCTGGCTTTTTTAAAAAAGAAAGAAGATACCTAAACTAGGCACGGCTCACAACCTCGCTGCTTGGCTGTTTAGTGCCACATTGCTCCGAGGCCTTGACTCAGACCAGACCCGTTAGAGTCCTTACTTAGATAACTATTTTCAGTAGATAATTCTTCTGTAGATCAATTTTTTTTTTTTCCTGTTAACTAAAACTAGGAAAGTGGTAAAAGAATATGAAGATTTAGGGTTTCCTTTATTTCATGTTGTAGGGCCTCTGCTACAAACTAAAGTATCCTTGGAGAGCTTTAATTTTTATTTAGGTTTATTAACACCGAAAAAATAGAAAGGAAGGAGATAGCTTCAGTCCCTTGAAGCACCTTCCTTGACATGACTTTGTTTCATGTTTTTAAAGTATCCGAAGTAATGCACTTGCTGATTGCATGTTGTCTATTTGCATCTTAGTAACCCAGTCTCATTTCCTTTCTGACCCCTACTTGACCGACAACATACAACAATGAACTGCATAAGGGCCAGTATTTCACCTTGTATGATATAAAATGTAACAACCAATTGTTAATATGTAAGTTTTTAAAAATTTTCCTCTTGGTATTTCATCCTAAAGTGAAAAGAAATTTTTTTAAAGCAACTTTTCGTTCTCTGAACTGTTTAAATTTAATATTTGTTGTCCTTCACTAAAAAAATAATCAGTAAGAGAATTAATTGAAATCTAGACAAATCGATTTTCTGTCATTTTACCCTGGTCAAAATTGTCAAAGTAAAATTATAATGGAAATTTCTACCAAGATGTTTAGATATAGATTCATGTTCATGACTAGGGTAGGTAGTACAGAAGTGATGATTGAAAGGTTGGTGTTTACATTCAGATTCCTTTCAGTTTACTCCTGGGAGCTTACTTTTGATTTAGTGGAAAAAGGACCCTGGAGCTTGTTTATCCTGAAAATGATGAGCTCAATGGCCTTGTCCTTAAGACTGTTGTTTTGGGAGGTGGTTGAGGCAGGGTGCTTTGAGGGAGTAGGGCCATTAGGGAAAGAAAGCTTAGAGAGGCCACTAAATATTTGTTTCTTATTTAGAGGCTTTGTTGTCTTGACAGGAGCAAAGCAAGCTGTGTTAAGTGAGATTCCTAAGGCCTCTAAGAAGTTTTTCTTTAAAGGATTAAAGAGATATATGTAGCAAAACGAATACAGTATTGTAAAGCAAAACAAACTAAAAAAATAAAAATTAATAAAAAAAATAAAGAGATACATACTTCAGTTAAGAGGTATATAATAAAATGCTCAAGTGCCAAATGACCAAGTTAATGTAACCAACACCCAGATATACATATACAGAATACACTATACATATACAGAATACACTAAACACACCATAGAGTCTCTCTATGGTGCCTACTAATCACATCCCCTTACCACCACCACCACTATTCTTCCTTTACATGTTCTTACATTATATAAAAGAAATTGTTCTCTATGTAGTTAAATTATCCTCTGTGTAGTTCTTCTGTGACTGACTTCTTTGAGCACTGGATAGCTGTTTTGCTATTTCCAAGTAGAAGAAATGCAGTGAATAGAAGTCTATATGGATGAAACATTTTTCTTTTTTTGTCTTAAAATTTCAAAATGTGTAGACATACATTAGCTATTTCTGATGCATTAAATAATTGTATATATGTATATATATGATGTATAAGAGGATATAGTTCCTAACCCCACCAATTAAAAAAAAACCCTTATTGTACATTTTAGGGAACATTTTCTTACATTCCCTTTGCTTTAAATTTTAAGTCCTGTTTTGCTTTATTTTTTAATTTCCATTTCATTTCTTCTTGGCAGAACAAAAGTAGAGGAGCTGAAGGTAATTGTTACAAACAGAAATGGCAGGCTTATCTGACCACCTTCTGATGTTGTTGTTAAGTTTCTAAGTCACCTCCAAGTCTGTGACCCCATGGACTGCAACACACCAGGCTTTCCTGTCCTTCACCATCTCCTGGAGTTTGCTGAAACTCATCTCCATTGAGCCGGTGATGCCATCCAACCATCTCATCCTCTGTCGGCCCATTCTCCTCCTGCTCTTAATCTTCCCCAGTATCATCTTCTGATGTAATACCCAACAAAATGTGGGGTTTTTTTTAATTAATTAATTTGGCCATGTCACATGGTGTGAGGGATCCCCAACCAGAGATGAGACCCACACCCCCTGCAGAAGCTCAGAGTCTTAACCACTGGACCACCAGGGAGGTCCCAAAATTTGATTTTATTATAAGTGTTTTTCTTATATTTAGACCTCATCTTTAAAAGACGTAAAGTTATGATCAGAAAAAGCCAGACAAAATAGTATGTGGATAAGGTTAAAGCAGTGGTTAGTATTAAGAATTTGAGTGAGCAGACTTCCCTGGTGGTCCAGTGGCTGAGACTCTGTGGTTCCACTGAAGGGGGAATAGGTTCCATCTCTGGTTGGGGAACTGAGATCCCTCATGCTGTATAGCCCCAGGTTGGACAGAGGAAGAATGAGGATTGGTAATCCTTTGCTTGCTTTATGTCCTAGCTAGGCCCAAATTTCTACTTGCCTTACATGCTGTCCTAGAAACTCATCTAGTTCTGTGAATTTATATATGATAACTAAGCCGATACAGCCCAAATCTCTATTTCCAGCCCAGATTCTCTAGTACCAATCCCAAATGCCTCCAGCACATCTTTGGGCATCTTTGTCCATTTTTCTATTGCTTTGCTCATCTTTTTCATTGATTTATGTTTTCTGGATAATAATACATTGTAGGTTGTATTAGTTGCCTGTCATCTTCCAGTCCATGCCTTTTCTCTGGCGTTTGTTATGGTGTGTTTTTTTACATTGAAATTTAATTGAATGTAATCAGATTCAGTCATCTTTTCCTGTATATTTTTTGCTTTGGGTGTCTGATTTAAGAAATCCTCTCCTAAAGAAAAGAAGTCATTTCCTACCTCAGAATGACAAAGATATCCACCTTTTTGCTAAAAATTGTAAACTTTTATTCTTCATATTTTATTTTTTAATTCAATCTATTTTGTGCATAAGGTAGAGATCTAATTTATTTATTTTATATATAAACAACTAATTGTTCTAACAGCAACTATTAAATAGTATGACTTTTCTTTTATAGTTTGTAATGTCATTGATTTTAAATCAGATTTCCACACATCCATGGACTGTTTTTTCTTTTCCATTGGTCAATTTGTATGACCTCGATTATATTACCACACTATCATAATTGCTGCAGCTTTATTATAAGTGTTAATACCCAGCAAGATATTAACAATGGTTAATATTCACCTATTCCCTTGGAAATGCCAGATTCTTTCCTACTGTATATGAATTTCAGAGTCATTTTATTAAGTTTTATGAAAAACTTGAATGTTACTGAAAATTCACTAGGACCTCAGTTTCTCAAATATGCTGATAGTAATGGTTGTTATGACTAGATATAATTAATTTTTTTAGTGTGTGTGCTTAATAAATGGTTGTTATCATCATCATCAATGAATGAGCATTTATTCTGGCTTTAAGATCTTAATTCAGAAATCCTGTCTTCTAACCACAACTTGCTATATTTGTTTATACATTGTCCACTCTGTTACTCCCTCTAACCTTATTCTTTGACTTCTTTGATATGTTTAGTGTTGAAACCATTTCTCTTTTTCTAGCTGTCAGTTCATTCCTGGCTTTATTTTTTTTTTTTTCCCATTCCTCACAAAAGTTGCTCCAGATCTTCACCATTCTTTATTATTTACTTATTAAGCCTTCTAAGTTGATACTACCAGTCTTATTTTGTGCTCAGATGACCTTGATTTTTAGTTACTGGAGATTTTTTCCTCACCATCAACTCTGAATGTGGCTATAATTCCTCTGTACTTAGCATCTTCCCAGTCCTTCAGGTTTACCAGCTCCCTATGTTCTAGAACTGATCCTCTAAGATCTTGTTCCATCAGTTATCTTCCCTCAAATTTTCATTTTCTGCCTCTCTAGTGGTCCTATAAATTGGTGATTTCCAGGTTTTCACATTTCACCAACCAATACATTTTTAAATGAGGGAAGTAAACATGGGTTTGCCAACTTTTTATTTTGTCAAGAAAAGATATTTTAAAACAGTATGCTGCTGCTACTACTAAGTCGCTTCAGTCATGTCAGACTCTGTGCGACCCCATAGACGGCAGCCCACCAGGCTCCCCTGTCCCTGGGATTCTCAAGGCAAGAACACTGGAGTGGGTTGTTGCCATTTCCTTCTCCAGTGCATGAAAGTAAAAAGTGAAAGTGAATTCGCTCAGTCGTGTAGGACTCTTAGCAACCCCATGGACAGCAGCCTACCAGGCTCCATGGGATTTTCCAGGCAAGAGTACTGGAGTGGAGTGCCGTTGCCTGCTCCAATTAAAACAGTATAGTAAACGGAAAGCAGTATAACATAATAGTTAAGATCAGAAGATTCTGGAGCTAGACTATTTGGACTAGAATTCTGGCTGTGCCGGAGTAGATTATGTAACCTATAAAATGAAGATAATACCTCTTAAGGTTGTATGGTATATACTAATTCAGTGAGTTAATAATGTATGAGGCAACTGAAACAGTCCCTGGCACATAGACGTGCACAATAGTGTTAGCATTTATCTTCATCATAATTATTATTTTTAAATCACCATTGACACAAGTTTTTTTCTTGTAGCTGCATCTTGTTTTGTTTTTTACAGTGGTTGCTCTAGGGCTGCACAATGTGTACGATAGTGCGGTGTAGCAATGCTAATCACATGCGGCTCTTGTGGCGGGGGTGGGTAATTAAGATTGCTCTAAGTATAAATTTCCCGTCTCTTTCAGAATTTTCCACAGTTTATTGTGATCCACACAGTCAAAGGCTTTGGCATAGTCAAGAAAGCAGAAATAGATGTTTTTCTGGAGCTCTCTTGCTTTTTCCATGATCCAGCGGATGTTGGCAATTTGATCTCTGGTTCCTCTGCCTTGTCTAAAACCAGCTTGAACATCAGGGAGTTCACGGTTCACGTATTGCTGAAGCCTGGCTTGGAGAATTTTGAGCATTACTTAATAAAGCAGAAATAGATGTTTTTCTGGAACTCTCTTGCTTTTTCCATGATCCAGCGGATGTTGGCAATTTGATCTCTGGTTCCTCTGCCTTTTCTAAAACCAGCTTGAACATCAGGGAGTTCACGGTTCACGTATTGCTGAAGTCTGGCTTGGAGAATTTTGAGCATTACTTTACTAGCATGTGAGATGAGTGCAATTGTGTGGTAGTTGGAGCATTCTTTGGCACTGCCTTTCTTTGGAATTGGAATGAAAACTGGCCTTTTCCAGTCCTGTGGCCACTGCTGAGTTTCCAAATTTGCTGGCAAATTGAGGGCAGCACTTTCACAGCATCATCTTTCAGGATTTGAAACAGCTCAACGGGAATTCCATCACCTCCACTAGCTTTGTTCGTAGTGATGCTTTCTAAGGCCCACTTGACTTCACATTCCAAGATGTCTGGCTCTAGATTAGTCATCACATCATCATGATTATCTGGGTCATGAAGATCTTTTTTGTACAGTTCTTCCGTGTATTCTTGTAATGCTTGCTGTGTCCCAAACGCTGTTCTAGTATATGCAATTTACCTCGATCAACACACTGAAAACTCAGGTTTACAGATGAGGAGACAGAGGCTAAAGGTCACCTAGGTAGTAAATGGTGGAGTCGCAATTTGAACCAAGCAGTCTGGCTCTTGCCTTCCCAGGAGCTACCGTTTTGCTGAGGGTTTAACTTCCTTTTCCTAACTAGCAGTTGGGAATAGAATTCTGAAAGTCTATCTGGTATGGAGGTGGCTCTTCTTCAAGAAAGAGGGCAGCTGGGAGAGTCTGGCTCCAGAACAGAAGTCCAGGACTTGGGTTCCCATCCGGGAGGGAATAGAGGCTCCTCTTGCGCAGGCGCAGTGGTCTATTTGGGAACAAGTCTGGGTGCGCTCCTGCTTAGAGCCTCGGGTGAGGGCCGCCCTCTGAGGGTGAAGCTGCCCTCCCCTCATCCGCGGACAAGGCCATTGAGGTGGCAGCCGCAAGGGCCCAGTGGACTATGCTTTAGAGGGGGAATCACCTCAGCTCATGGGCACACTTAACTGATGGGCAAACTGAGCCCTATCCCCTCCGGGAGCCTGGGAGACCCCTTTGCTAACTTTTGCTGTCTCCGAGCCTGGGTTCCTCAGGGATGAAATGGGACGAAAAGTCCCCACGCGGCTGTAGTTCATGTGAGCATACTGGTTGCGGCTCTTACCAAGGCAGGAAGTGCTACTTAAGCACAAGATTATTGTGAGGAAATCAAATGAGATGATGAAAGCGAAAGCATTTGGCATGCTTTTAAGCGTGTTATAATGCGAGCTCTTAGGAACTCACATTTCTGTTTGTAGTTCGTTTTTATTAACAAAGAGGTCAAGCTTTGCTGCTTCCTGTCCTCAGGCCACCCCACTTTCCCTGGCCAGATTTCTTGCAAATGCATCCAGTTACTCACTGGAAGAGCTGAGGACGGGGTTGGCTCCCTGTGCAAAGAGATGACTGGTTCTGCCCTTCCTATGCAGTGTTTCTTCACTACTTCCAAGGGGCTAAAGTGAGTTGTGGAGAAGGAAATGGCAACCCACTCCAGTGTTCTTGCCTGGAGAATCCCAGGGACGGCGGAGCCTGGTGGGCTGCCGTCTGTGGGGTCGCACAGAGTGAGTTGGGAATTTGTACCTGCTCTAAGTGTAATTCTCTGGCATGTTCAGAATAAACTTCCATCTCCTAATTAATTTGGGAAGTTGAAAACCGTAGATGTTGAAATGGAACTTTTGGCTGCTGTTTCTCTTCCTTTCCCCTCTTGGTTGATTAAAAATCCACTAATAGGAAGAACACCCTTGGCATTCTCTTTGCTTCCTTTTTTTTCATTCACAAGTCTCAATGTTCCATTTGTGGACATATAGTATAATTTTATTTTCAACTAGTTTAAAACATGTTTATACAAAAACTAGTTTGGACAATGCATTGTGCCAAGCCCTCAAGAGGTGAGAAAATGGTGTTGAAATGCGCACTGCTCTCAAGGAACTTGCCATATCGAGGGGAAAGAAGGTCGTGTGGAATCTCATGTGAGTAGGCTTAAATTAGGACTAAATCGAGATTTCACAGACAACCTCCATTATTTTATTTAAGCCACTGTCGTGTCTGTTTTACTTGTGATTGGCATATCTTTCTGTTAGTGCTGTTTGAAGCCAAATTTACATGCTTTCCCAGGCCCTTAGTTATCTTGAGAAAGAATTTAAGTGCTTTACCTGCTCCTGGTCCATATCCATCATCACAGAAATGCCCCAACCCTGGGAGCACATTCTCAAAGGGCCTGGGTGAGGCACATTAAAGGAGAATTTCGAAGCTTAATTTTGCTTCTTGTATTAGTGCTGTGGCTTTAGGATTTGCTGCCCTGTCCCATGAACGTGCATTCTTGACTAAGTTCTTTTATTTCAAGTTATATACTGTATAGCACAGGGAACTCTGCTCAGTGTTAGGTAACAACCTAAATGGGCAAAGAATTTGAAAAAGATAGATATATATCACTGAGTCACTTTGCTGTACTCCTGAAACTAACACAACACTATTAATCAACTATACTGCGATATGAAATAAAACGTTTTTTAGAAAAGGCTCAGCTAGTCTATCACACCTTCCTAACCATCTGTATCATATTGATCTTTCCTTTTTTTAAACTGTAGCATTCACAGTCCCCTGCTCTGATCTTGACATTTAATCATAGACCACTTTGCATTGTCTGTAAATTTACCATGAACAGTATTCTTGCCTGGAGAATCCCATGGATGGAGAAGCCTGATAGGCTACAGCCCATGGGGTCGCAAAGAGTCGGACACAACTGAGCGACCTCACTCACTCATGAGTTATTGAGCAGGGATTCTGGGACAATTGTATAGTAGATGAAAAAGCACTGATTTGGAGATGAACAGATTTGAGTTTGAATTCTGGTCCCGCTGCTTACTGACTGTGTGACTGATATTTCAGTTCAGTTCAGTCGCTCAATCGTGTCCGACTCTTTGCGACCCCATGAATTGCAGCACGCCAGGCCTCCCTATCCATCACCAACTCCCACAGTTCACTCAGACTGATGTCCATTGAGTCCGTGATGCCATCCAGCCATCTCGTCCTCGGTCGTCCCCTTCTCCTCCTGCCCCCAATCCCTCCCAGCATCAGGGTCTTTTCCAATGAGTCAACTCTTCCCATGAGGTGGCCAAAGTACTGGAGTTTCAGCTTTAGCATCATTCCCTCCAAAGAAATCCCAGGGTTGATCTTCTTCAGAATGGACTGGTTGGATCTCCTTGAAGTCCAAGGGACTCTCAAGAGTCTTCTCCAACACCACAGTTCAAAAGCATCAATTCTTTGGCATGATGCCATCCAGCCATCTCATCCTCGGTCGTCCCTTTCTCCTCCTGCCCCCAATCCCTCCCAGCATCAGGGTCTTTTCCAATGAGTCAACTCTTCGCATAAGGTGCCCAAAGTACTGGAGCTTCAGTTTTAGCATCATTCCTTCCAAAGAAATCCCAGGGCTGATCTCCCTCAGAATGGACTGGTTGGATCTCCTTGCAGTCCAAGGGACTCTCAAGAGTCTTCTCCAACACCACATTTCAAAAGCATCAATTCTTTGGCGCTCAGCCTTCTTCACAGTCCAACTCTCACATCCATACATGACCACAGGAAAAACCATAGCCTTGACTAGACGGACCTTAGTCGGCAAAGTAATGTCTCTGCTTTTGAATATACTATCTAGGTTGGTCATAACTTTTCTTCCAAAGAGTAAGCGCCTTTTAATTTCATGGCTGCAGTCACCATCTGCAGTGATTTTGGAGCCCACAAAAATAAAGTCTGACACTGTTTCTACTGTTTCCCCATCTATTTCCCATATACTACTGTTAATGGAAAAGACCTTTTACTAGGCAGCAGAATGTCAGGAGTTGGCAGTATTTTCACACCTGTGCCCAGAACACAGTTCTTGGATAACAGTGCTAATATATCAGTTTGGTACTGTCTACCAAGTAGGTACTAACTGTTAACAGTATTACAATGATGTTTTTAACATCTATTGAAACTTTTTCATTTTCTTTTTAAATGTTTCCCTCATATTTAATTTATATAGAATGCACTTACTAAGCAGTTCTTCTTAACTGTCTGCTGACGGTCTTTCATAATTTAGCAAGTTTTTTTGTGAAGGTTCATATTTATAGAGTATATTTTGATAGCAGGGTATTTTTTTCTTTTCTTCCTCTGTGGTTTAGTTAAAAGTGGGAAAAAGTAATTCAGGGTGCTGGCATTTGGGGTAATTTCAACAGTTTATACCTTTAGTTTTGCAGTTTTTCCTTTTATATACAGGAAGAATATAAATAATTGGTTATATTGTATATTATTAATTTCACAAAATTGTTTACTTAAGATTGCTTCTGCTTCTCTTAAATATATTTTAAAAATGTGTTATTTCTTTGATTTCAATGTCTAGATCTTTTGGTGAATTTTCTCTTGGCTTCTTATTCATTTTCTTTAATTTTTTCAAATAGTATATTATTGTTGAAATAAGTACAGTTTAATGGTTAAGAGCATGATCTTTAAGATTATCTGGTTGAAGACTGCATTTACCTCAGTTTTCTCGTGGGTAAGATGAGAATGACTGTAGTATTTCTTCCACACATTATTATGAGATAGTGTCAAATGACATTATATATAAAGAATTATATATATTAATTCATGTAAAGTGCTTAGAATAGTGCTTAGTGCATGGTAAGCCCTCAACTACTTATTGTTATAATCATTATTATGTAAGTTGAATTTTGGTTTTGTAGAACTATATAATTACTTTTTTTCTTATAAATATTTGGCTTACCAAATATTTATTATATTGATATACTGTTGGTACTGTTGGTTCACTATTTATATTTTGTAGAAGCTTTGTATGAGAATGCAGTTTCTGTTCTGGGAATGTTTTCCCTCTGAGACGTTTCCTATTTTCCATTGTAGGAGTGTAGCTTCTGCGAAGACCCTCGTTTTGCTCGAACTGGAGTTTGTATTAGCTGTGATGCAGGAATGTGCAGAGCCTATTTCCATGTGACCTGTGCTCAGAAGGAAGGTCTGCTTTCAGAGGCAGCAGCAGAAGAGGTAGGTTTATTTAAATCCATGGTTGGTGAATATGTCATAAGACTTACATGACTCCATTATATTCTCCAACAGGTGTGCATTTTAAAATAAATTTGTGAGTTTATTCTTGAAGTGTTTGTCTAGATCACTGGTCTAAAACTTTTGAATAAACAATATATATGAATTTTTTCAGTCTTAAATCTAACCAGACGTTTGGAAAACATGTTACAAATATTATAATGAAATCTGACACATAAAATGAAACATAATTCAAGGTGTTTTAAAGCATTATAATGTCTGCATATCTTGTATAAGAATCTAAAATTATATTTTAGTTATAACCTTGCTTTGTTTCTCTTTAAATAAAATCATTACCCTGTCTTCAGTACCTGCATTTCTATTTCTTTACAATTATTTCTAATTCTAAAATTTTCATACTAGAAATTTAAGCAATCAGTTGCTTTCAAAGTATGTTTTTGGGACTCTTCAATATTCTCTCAAGGTCTGTGAGGTTAAAACTGTCTTCATAACAGTATGAAAATAGTATGTACTTTTTTTGCTCTTAATTTTCTCACAAGTAATAGCGGAGATTTCCAGAGATTATATAGCATGTAACAATATAAGCATTTGAATGTGGAAGCAGTTTTGAAAATCCAGCTGTCTTTTAATCTAGATATTAAGAGACTTGCAAAAATGTAAAACAGTGTCACTCTTCTCACTAAAAATTTTTATGTATGTAAATCTTAGTATTTTTCATTAAATTGTTATTTTATTAACATGTAGTGGGCTTATTGTTATTTTAAAATAAATGAATATTTTTAAAATTTCTCAATTTTAAATTCTAATATGGTAACTGTAACTCATAAACTCTTTGCAGGTCTTCAAAACCTTTTACTACTATAATGGATCCTGAGACCAAGTTTTGTTTTCTTTTTTTTTTTTTTTTTAAGCTTTTTATATAAGGTCATTGAGTATTCTATAATTCTTACTTTATATTTGGAATAGATTTATGAGAATATCTAAGCCTCTGTTATATTACTTTATTGGGTAAATTTTCAGTATCATGTAAAAATATATTTTTATGTCGGGCTTTCATCTTACTCCATTTTATTTCATAGGCAAGAAACAAGTAAAAAAGATAATCTCATGAAGAAAAAATTTTGAGCCAATTTTAAGGGACATATTTTACCAATGAATTGGTAAAATGAATCCCAATATAATCCTATTGGGATTATAATTTGGGCACATGTATCTGTTTTTGTGCCAGTCTCTGATTATGATGAGTTGTAATTTGATTAATTGAAGAGTACTAAAGGGACATTACACATTTTCACAGCTATTTGGTAGACCTATATAGAGGAGCAGTTGCATAATGGGGTCATGTAGATTACTCACTGGTCATAGCAAACACCCTCCTCCAATGACATAAGAGATGACTCTACACATGGTCATCATCAAATGGCCAGAACCAAAATCAGATTGATTATATTCATTGCAAGCAAAGATGGAGAAGCTCTATGCAGTCAACAAAAACAAGACTGGGAGCTGACAGTGGCACAGATCATGAACTCCTTTTTGCAAAATTCAGACTTAAATTGAACAAAGTGGGGAAAACCACTAGGCAATTCAGATATGACCTTTAGGTCAAATCCCTTACTATTATACAGTGGAAGTGACAAATAGATTCAAGGGATTAGATATGATAGATAGATCTAATCTGGAAAGCTGTGGACAAAGAATCATGACATTGTACAGGAGATGGTGATCAAAACTATCCCCAAGAAAGAGAAATGCAGAAAGGCAAAATGGTGTCTGAGGAGGCCTTACAACTACCTGAGAAAAGAAGAGAAGCAAAAGGCAAGGGAGAAAAGGAGATATAGCCATCTGAATGAAGAGTTCCAAAGAATAGCAAGGAGAGATAAGAAAGCCTTCCTCAGTGATCAATGCAAAGAAATAGAGGAGAACAATAGAATGGGAAAGACTAGAGATCTCTTCAGAAAAACTAAAGATACCAAGGGAACATTTCATGCAAAGATGGGTACAATAAAGAACAGAAATGGTATGGACCTAGCAGAAGCAAAAGATAGAGGTGGCAAAGTAACAGAAAAACTATACAAAAAAGATCTTCATGATCCAGATAACTACAATGGTGTGATCACTCACCTAGAACCAGACATCTTGGAGTGTGAAGACAGTGGGCCTTAGGAAGCATCACTACGAACAAAGCTAGTGGAGATGATGGAATTCCAGTTGAGCTCTTTCAAATCCTAAAAGATGATGGTGTGAAAGTGCTGCATTCAGTATGCCAGCAAATTGGGAAAACTCAGCAGTAGCCACAGGACTGGAAAAGATCAGTTTTCATTCCAGTCCCAAAGAAGGGCAATGCCACAGAATCTTCAAACTACTACACAATTGCAGTCATTTCACATGCTAGCAAAGGAATTCTCAAAATTCTCCAAGCCAAACTTCAGCAGTACGTGAACTGAGAACTTACAGATGTTTAAGCTGGATTTACAAAAGGCAGAGGAACCAGAAATCCAATTGCGAACATCTGTTCGATCATAGAAAAAAAAAGGCAAGAGAATTCCAGAAAAACATCTACTTCTGCTTCATTGACTACCCCAAAGCCTTTGACTGTGTGGAAAATACTTCAAGAGATGGCAATACGAGACCACTTTACTTGCCTCCTGCAAAACCTGTATGCAGGTCAAGAAGCAACAGTTAGAATCAGACATGGAACAACAGACTGGTTGAAAATTGGGAAAGGAGTATGTCAAATCTGTATAGTGTCACCCTGCTTATTTAACTTATATGCAGATTACATCATGCAAAATGCTGAGCTGGCTGAAGCACAAGATTGCCATGAGAAATATCAATAACCTCAGATATGCAGATTGCATTACCCTTATGGCAGAAAGTGAAGAGGAACTAAAGATTAGCCTCTTGATGAAAGTAAAAGAGGAGAGTGAAAAAGCTTGCCTAAAACTCAACATTCAAAAAACTAAGATCATGGCATCCCCTCCCATCACTTTATGACGAATAGTTGGGGAAACAGTGACAGACTTTATTTTCTTGGTCTCCAAAATCACTGCAGTGGTGACTGCAGCCATGAAATTAAAAGAGCCTGGTCCTTGGAAGAAAAGCTATAACCAACCTAGACAGCTTATTAAAAATAAAAAAAGAGACATTAACTTTGCCAACAAGGCAAAGCTATGGTTTTTCAAGTGGTCATGTATGGATTTGAGAGTTGGACCATAAAGAAAGGTGAGCACCGAAGAACTGATGCTTTTGAACTGTGGTGTTGGAGAAGATTCTTGAGAGTTCCTTGGACTGCAAGGAGATCAAACCAGTCAATCCTAAAGGAAATCAGTCCTAAATATTCATGGGAAGGACTGATGCTAAACCTGAAGCGCCAATACTTTGGCCACCTGATGCGAAGAGCCCACTCATTAGAAAAGACTCTGATGCTAGGAAAGGTCAAAGGTAAGAGGAGAAGGGAATAACAGAAGACGAAATGGTTGGATGGCACCACTGACTAAATGGACATGAGTTTGAGCAAGCTCTGGGACATGGTGGAGGACAGGGAAGCCTGGCGTGTTGCAGTCCATGGGGTCACAAAGAGTTGGACATGAATGAACGACTGAACAACAACAAATTACTCAAGATGGTTGACAGAAATCCAGAGAGATAAAAGAAGTAAGACCCAGCAGATCAGATAAATCTCGGTGACTATCTGGATCAGAGAATCTGTAGGTTAAGGTTATGACTTTACTTCTGGGAACTTTGAACTTTGTAGCCAGGATGGTTTTTTTGTAGCCATTTCTTTTAGAACTTGTTGAGAGGACTTTGCCTTTTATACTGTGGTAGTTTAGGTCTCTTTGTATAGTGCCATCCATCATTATTTTTGGTAGACAGTTGCTAAGAGTCAGACAGGACTGAGCAACTTCACTTTCCCTTTCACTTTCATGCATTGGAGAAGGAAATGGCAACCCACTCCAGTGTTCTTGCCTGGAGAATCCCAGGGATCAGGGAGCCTGGTGGTCTGCTGTCTGTGGGGTTGCACAGAGTCGGACACAACTGAAGCAACTTAGCAGCAGCAGCAGCAGCCATTTAATTAATGAAAACGTGTGAAGCAGCCATGTATGGATGAGGGGTATAATGGGGTCCATAGTGATTTAGAGATTGCATCTCCACATCTGAAGGCATTCAAATTAAAACAAACAAAATACAGTATTACACTGAATAAATAGTTTACAGTTTGTGGTCTGAATATCTATATATCTGTGAGCTAATCTGGGGAAATTTATAGGGAAAGTTAGATAAATCACGATGTGGAAACTGGGCCTGAAGTTTTTTCCTTGCCTTGCTCCCTCCTTTGATTGATTAGGTAGGAATTCTGGATTTTGGAATAATGAAGTGTGATTTTTCTCGCCCATCTTGTTAAATAAACTCTTTTTGGGGAAATGATTTAGAGCATATTTGCATGTATTTGTGGTTTCTTCTTGTAAACAGTTATATAGTTGAAAAATAAGGTTTTAAAATACAAGACTTGGCTTGAATCAATATCAGTGAAGTTTGCTCTTGTCAGTAAACATCTTGTTAAAATGAACTTCTTGGCTACTTCTCCTGGTTGTACTTCTGTAGATTAAGATTTATGTAATGCGTATTTGATGAAAAAATAAATTTTAAATCAAAATAGATCTGCTGTTTGTGGATATGCCTTCTGTTTCAGTTTTATGACATTAGAGAAAGCACTTTTTTTTGTCTTTTTTAAAGACTGTT
Source organism: Aepyceros melampus (assembly GCA_006408695.1). Taxonomy (NCBI): domain Eukaryota; kingdom Metazoa; phylum Chordata; class Mammalia; order Artiodactyla; family Bovidae; genus Aepyceros; species Aepyceros melampus. The sequence goes on from SJXQ01002797.1 coordinate 181,317, forward strand.
TTATTAAGTTGAATTTCTTACTTCTTAATGGCTGTTTTATATAGACAGTCAAAGAAAGGCTGAAAAAGAGTGAGTACTTTGGTTTCATCCAGTGACATCACACACCCTAGCATACTTTTTACATCTTTTTATAGCCATCTGCCGTAGTACTTTATCCTATTAGTGAGATCTATTCTATTGCTTTTGACCCATTTTGTGAAAATTCTAGATTATTTAGAATATTTAACCATGTTATGACCCTGGTGGCTCAGACGGTAAAGCATCTGCCTACAATGAGGGACACCCAGGTTCGATCCCTGGGTCAGGAAGATCCCCTGGAGAAGGAAATGGCAACCCACTCCAGTACTCTTGCCTGGAAAATCCCATGAACGGAGGAGCCTGGTAGCTACAGTCCATGGGGTCTCAAAGAGTCGGACACGACTGAGCGACTTCACTTCACGACAAAATATATCTTATTGTTAAAAGCAAACTATAAAACAGGCCCAATTATGCTCATTGCAACTTATGTTTCACATCATACAGTTAGCCTAAGATTTCTTATCTTTCACTTAAACCATGTGGTAGTTTCTTCTATGATAAAGTATGATTTTGGTAGTATGAACATTGTTATAATCTGTTACCAAGTAAAAAATTCCCTTTGAAATAATGTGAAATTATGTATCAATTTATTTCCTACAACCTTTGATTTAATGGATTGAAATCATTCATGGATTAAATTTCAAAGGCTCTAATTAGATATTTGGCACTGAACTGATGCCTTAATATTTCTAGAAGAACCAGGATTGGTAAGAATGGCTCTTGTTGAATCAAGATATTTTAAAATTAATTAATGAAGAAGTTACATCCCTTAAAAGTAGATATTTTGTATGAGATCTTCAGTTATATTTTTATATGGCTGGTTTAGGCATTATTTTTAATAATTATTCTGAATGAATTCTGACAGTTACTCAGATCACTTTTCTCTCACACTCCATGTCTAATCCATTAGCATATCCTGTCTTCAAAGTATATCTAGTACATGTTCAGTGTCTTCTTGCTAAGTTCATTGCTGTGCCCTAGTCCAAGTCTTCTTTTGTCACCTGGATTAATGTAATAACCTCCTGGCTCTTTCTAGCCTTGTCTTGCTAGAGTAGAGAGTGGCAATTTTTTCTTTTTACTATAAAGAGCCATATAGTAAATATTTTAGGCTTTGTGGGCCTATGGCTTGTGCGTAACTATTTAACTTTGCCACTGATTATGAAAAATCTATAGATAATATATAAACAAATGAACATGGCTGTGTTCAAATAAAACTATATTTCCAAAAACAGGCAGTGCCAGATTTGGCTTTTAGGTCATACTTTGGTGTCAAGCCTTTTCGTAGAGAACAGAGGACATTTTCAGTTGTAGCTAGTATTATCCCATTAAATCTAAGTCAGATCTGGTCACTCCTTTGCTCAAAACCCTTCAATGGCTTTCCATTTGATTCAAACCAGAGGCCAGTTTCTCTGCTGATCTATAAGGGTCTGTGTGATCTGGCTTCACATTACCTCTCTGAGTTTATCATTTCTCCTCATTGGCTTACTTGTTGCTCCTTGAATGATTGGCCAGGTGAGCTCCTGCTCTGGGCCTCTGTATTTCATTCCTTGCATGGGCTGCCTTTCCCCAACATGGCTCATTCCCTCACTTTTTTTCAGGTCCTCATCCTGTATCTGCTACTCACTGTGGCTTTTCTTGGTCGCCCTGTCTAAAGTTGGAATCCGCCCGCTTCCATAACAGTTTCTATTCTCTTTTCTGCTGCTTTCTTCCCTTTTTAACTAACCTAACCACTGTCCAATATAGCTCTAGGAATTTCTGGTAGTGTCTTTAGGAATTTCTAGGTATAGCACCAATATCATATGCAAACAGTGACAATTTTACTTCTTTTGCAATTTGAATTCCTTTTCTTTTTCTTCTGTGATTGCTGTGTTGAAGACTTCCAAAATAACTATATTGGATAAAAGTGGTACAAGTTGGTATCCTTATCTTGTTCCTGATCTTATAGGAAATGGTTTCAGCTTTTCACCCTTGATTATGATGTTAACTGTGGATTTATTGTAAATGGCCTTTTTTTATGTTGAGGAATGTTCCTTCTATGTCCACTTTCTGAAGAGAAATCATAAACAGATGTTGAATTATGTCAAGGTTTTTCTGCATCTATAAAGATGATCATATGGTTTTTATTTTTCAATTTCTTATTATGGTATATCACATTGATTGGCTTATAGATACTGAAAAATCTTTGCATCCCTGGAATAAGTCCCACTTGATCACGGTGTGTGATAATATGTATGATTCTTTTTATTTTGTTTATTATCTGTCACTTTCGTTAGGAAATAGATTCATGAGGACAGGGGTATTTTGTTATTATTTTTCACTGTGTTCTCAACAATTAGAATACAAGTTGAGGACCAATCCCTTCTATTATTCACCTTGTATGGGATCAGCTGTTTAGCATTTAAGGTCTTTTTTTTCTTTTTTTAAAGATTTCATTAAGAAAAGAGTTCTAGAGTAAAATTAGTTTTCAGACCATCATTTTGTGTATAGTGAATTGCAATTTGATTTCCTATTTATCCTTGTTTTGATTTCCTATTTATCTACAGGCATTGTCTGAGGGTATTTCCTTGGTGCATTTTCTTGTGGTATTCGAATAACTTTATTCATACATGTGTCTGTTTGTCTCTTTGGTTTGCATAAGTTGCTCACTACTTCCTCCAGCTTGGTTACCTGTTAGCAGAGAGATAACTTTCACTTTGGTACTTCTCTAAGAATTATATTTAATTTTTTTTGAAGTATGACTGTAAGAAATATAATTTACTTGGAATTTATACAGATTATCAATTGCTCCAAACATTTACATGAGCCATATTATTAGATGTTTATGTTCTTGGATAAAATTATTTTGATTCTTAACTATTATTCATTTAGTTGATGTGTACTTTTTATACTTTTGTTGTTGAAAGCCTTATTGATTTTTTTCTTTTGTTTAAACTGAGAATGTTGATGAGCCTGTTTCTCAGTACATTATGTAAGTGTTCTTTCTCTCGATTCTTAATAGTAGGTGTAGCTGCATGTTTGCTTATTAACTGGTTTCTGATATTGTGAATTATGTTACTGATTGCAATTACTTTAATTTTCTGGAAATTTCAGAGCCACATGTGGAGTCTACTACCAGTGTGCATGTGATTTTTATGAAAAGTGTCTTGGTTGTTCATCTTTTTGATGTTGTACCTTATCTAGGTTTTTGGAAGCAAGTAATAGAAAACTGTGGTAGCCATGTATTAACTATCTCATGACAGGAGACATAAACAATAGTAGTTCTGGGGTTGTTTCAGAAGCTCAATGATTAAGTCTTTATTCTTCTATTCTACCAACATCAATATGCTTTTCTTTTTGGTTCCTAACCTTGTTGGCTCATGGTCTCAATATTGCGGAATAGCTCTAAATAAGCACTGTGTTCTTTCATTATATAATTCAAAACAGAGGAGGAGGGGAGAGGGTTCTCTTATCATTAGGACTGAAAAATTTTCTCGTATATTCACTCCAGTAGATTGTCCCATTATCTCATGTGTCAAAATAGTCATTATGGCTATCATTAGCAGTGTGATAAGATGAATTGGTGAAACCTGACATTTTCAGTTTCTGTCAGAGAAAATGAATTTTACAAAGAAGGAATATGTTGGAAGGACTGTCTGGGGGAGTCAGCAGCTAACAAATAGTTTGCTTCAACCAGCCTAAGAAGTTGGCAGTTAATTTCCTTTCACTGTAGCTCATCCATATACTTAGATCAAATGAAATAGTGTTTTTATCATCTACTAAAAGAAGGAAAAGAAGAATCAGTTATTTTGAATAAAAGAAAGAAATAAATGAAAATGTCACCGTCCCCTTCCTTGCGTCACAGTAGAATTCTGATGTTCTGGCCTTTCTTTTCCCTGGGTTTGATCTGTTACCTGATCTTGGCCTTTTAAGAGTGTCATCCCCTTTCCTTCCAGCCTCTCTCATCACAGTGGAATTGGCTTCTCAGTAGTCCTTCCTTTTTAAGACTTTTTTTCCTCTCTTTTTTTTTTTTTTTTTTGGACATTAATATTGGCTTTAGTTTTATAATCTTACACAGTACTTTGAGGAATATTCTGTATGTCTGGGCTTTATCTTATTTTTTCCTATTTTGTTTTTCCCTTCATTTCATTATTCACTGTCACCTTCTAAACACACACACACACTACAGTCCTTACTTAGTTTTTAAAATTAATAATTAAAGCTTAATTAAATTATTGTATGCTTTGCATATTTTAAAAACCACCTCAAATCTTTTTTGAATAATATAAGTAAGAAATAACCTATAGAATAAAAACATACCAGTTCTGTTTTTAATAGTTTTTATCATTATTTTTCAGTTAACTTTGTGAGTTTTGTGTCATTGTCTAAATTTGATGTCTACCATAAGACTATATTTTATCTGCTTATAAACCGCAATTAAAAATAATGAATTTGGAATGGTGTGACTATGTCTAAGGAAATAATAAAATATAATAAATACAAATGGATAATTCCTAAGTATGTGCAGAGCTGATTATTAGGACTTTTCCTAGATAAACGGATATTGCGTAAGTTGAACTTTAGGATGCAGAATAAATTAACATAGGTTTTCTTTTTGTTTTAACATGTGGTTAAAAAATGAACAGTAGAATTGAATACTTTAAAGTGTTATATAATCATTAAATCATCTGTATTTTCCTGCAAGAAAGAAATATTAATGTCAGATTTTAATGAGCTTAATATAAATAGTTAATACCTAATGTTTTGTAGTGGAGAAGGAAATGGCAACCCACTCCAGTGTTCTTGCCTGGAGAATCCCAGGGATGGGGGAGCCTGGTGGGCTGCCATCTATGGGGTCGCACAGAGTCAGACACGACTGAAACGACTTAGCAGCAGCAGCAATGTTTTGTAGAATCTGATGCCAAAGGATAATTTTGCTTTCATAAAGTATTATTTTTCTGTTAGCTAGATTAGTATTAATTTTTTATATAAAAGATATAAATAAGAATAATATGTTAATGATGGGTAAAGAAACTGCTTTTTTTAAAATAAATATCATTTACCTAAAATTCTTAATATAAATTTAGATTTAGTTTACCTTCATTTTAGACCACCATATTGTGCATATAATAGCATATTCAAAAGCAGAGATATTACTTTGCTGACTAAGGTCCGTCTAGTCACGGCTATGGTTTTTCCAGTAGTCATGTATGGATGTGAGAGCTGGACTGTGAAGAAGGCTGAGCACCGAAGAATTGATGCTTTTGAACTGTGGTGTTGGAGAAGACTCTTGAGAGTCCCTTGGACTGCAAGGAGATCCAGCCAGTCCATTCTGAAGGAGATCGGCCCTGGGATTTCTTTGGAAGGAATGATGCTGAAGCTGAAGCTCCAGTACTTTGGCTACCTCATGGGAAGAGTTGACTCATTGGAAAAGACTCTGTGCTGGGAGGGATTGGGGGCAGGAGGAGAAGGGGACGACCGAGGATGAGATGGCTGGATGGCATCACTGACGTGATGGACGTGAGTCTGAGTGAACTCCGGGAGTTGGTGGACAGGGAGGCCTGGCGTGCTGCGATTCATGGGGTCGCAAAGAGTCGGACACGACTGAGCGACTGAACTGAACTGAACTGATGTATGAATTTTAAGAATTGATAAAATACTTAAGTCATAAAAGTGAAAAATGAACAAATGATAAATGCTAAAAATGGGAAAGAATAGGCCTTTAAAAATGAGATCAAATTGAATACAGATTCTTAGCTAGAATAAGATCTCAATAAAGTTAAGTTGGTTACTTTTAGTTTTTATAGGAAAGGGTACTAAATAGCTGTACGTATGGTTTTGTTTATGGTTCAGAAAATATGTACATTGTCAAATTTTTCTTTTTGGTATCTAGACACTAGTCATTTGTGCATTAGTGTAGTGTTAGTTGCTCAGTTGTGTCCAACTCTTTGCGACCCCATGGACCATAGCCCACCAGTCTCCTCTGTCTATGGAATTCTTCAGGCAAGAACACTGCAGTGGGTTACCATTTCCTTCTCAAGCATTTGGGCATTGAATTTGCATGAAAATTTTTCATCTGTAAAAGGTTCTAGAAATTTCAAGTACTAGATTCAAGAAACTAAGAAATCTTGCTTAGATTTATTGTTTTTATCCTTTGGTCTTCATCTTCTGGGAGTTTTAGACTTGAGTACAAGACTCCTTAAAAAGTAAACTAAAACTGTATGTTAAATAGTTAATCATGTAGTGTTTGCAAAGGCATCACTGTTGAGGGCTGAATTACATAACTCAACAAAGCATTTGTGGAATGTGACTATCAGGAGTAAGTCTTCATTGAATTCATGGTCTAAAACCAAGTTGTTTTGTTAAGGTGTGACCTAAACTTTTGTTTACAAACAGTGAAATTTATATTCAAATATAACTTCATAGTACTCAGTTAACATCAGTCAGTCATGATTGAGGGCTTGCGTGTGTGCAAGACACTATAAACTCTAGGTTTGGGGGTGGAGGAGTTCGTTAGGGAGCATAAAAATAGCTTTAAGTCACGTAGATGGGGTTAGATAGTAAACACAATGAAATGTTAAAGAGTCTTTGAAGACAACATTAAAAACTGTCACAGGTGCCTCTGATGGATAAGAAGTGCTGTAAATACAGAAATAAGATTCCCTAGAAGAATCAGAAACTTCAGTGGACCTTCTTGGCCTATCTGTCTCTTACCTTTGAACTACTTAAGGATTACAGATTAATGCTTTTTACTGTCATTCATTCCGCATATTTATTCAACAGATATATTGAGCTACTGTGTATTAGATTTTGCTGTGGAGCCTATGGAGATTAACACTGAACAAACTGTTCTTAAGGTAGTTTACATTTGAGTGGCAGATTGGGAGAGGACAGATAGTGAAAAAGTTTACCAGAAAATACCAATACTTTTGAGACAAATGAGTAATCACTTCTCTGTCTCCCAGACTTAAGGGTTTATCCTCAACTCACTGCTATATTGTGATAAGTATTATGAAGAAATACAAAGCAGGATAAATTATGTAGGGAGTAAGGGAAGTAGGACAGTACTGTTTTATATGGGGAGATCAGAGGTGGGCTCTCTAAGAAGGCGACATTTTGTGGGAAAAAATGTAAGGAAAATGGTAGGGAGCTTATGTTTATTTGAGAGGAGAGGGTTACAGGCAGGGGGGACAGAATATAGAAGCTCTGAGGTAGAAACATGCTTGGTTTGAGGACCAAGAAGAACTGGTATGGCTGATACAGAGGTGGGGGCTGGTGTTTGGTAAGAGGAGAGGAAGGAGGTCACAGAGGCAGCAGGAGGCTACATCATGTAGGGACCGGAAGAACATGAGAATGACTTGGGATTTACACTCTCGAGTGAGAGGGAAAGCTATCAGATTTGCATAGAGAACATGTGAGTCAACTGATGTTTAGAAGGACAACCCTGATGATTGTATTCAGTATAGACTATAGAGAGACGAAGGGAAAGTAGGGAGAAAAAATGGAATGGTTTAGGGTTTTAAGGTAGAGGTAATAAGAAATGATAGATTTTGTAGATGTCTGTTGAGAGATTGTGGAGTAAACAGAGGGAAAGGGTGATTTCTCTTTAGCCTGAACTTCTAGTTCAGTCGCTCAGTCATGTCAGACTCTTTGTGACACCAGAGAATGCAGCACGCCACGCTTCCCTGTCCGTCACCAGCTCCCGGAGCTTCTCAAACTCATGTCCGTCGAGTCGGTGATACAATCCAACCATCTCGTCTTCTGTTGTCCCCTTTTCCTGCTTTCAATCTTTCTCAGCATCAGGAGTCTTTTCCAATGAGTCAGTTCTTCGCATCAGGTGGCCGAAGTATTGGAGCTTCAACTTCAGCATCAGTCCTTCCAATGAATAATTAGGACTGGTTTCCTTTAGGTTTGACTGGTTTGATCTCCTTGCAGTCCAAGGGACTCTCAAGAGTCTTCTGCAACACCACAGTTCAAAAGCATCAATTCTTCATTGCTCAGCTTTCTTCACAGTCCAACTCTCACATCCATACACGACCACAGGAAAAACCATAGCCTTCAGTAGATGGACCTTAGTCGGCAAAATAATGTCTCTGCTTTTGAATATGCTATCTAGGTTGGTCATAACTTTTCTTCCAAGGAGTAAGCGTCTTTTAATTTTATGGCTGCAGTCACCATCTGCAGTGATTTTGGAGCCCAAGAATGTAAAGTCTGTCACTGTTTCCATTGTTTTCCCATCTGTTTGCCACAAAGTGATGGGACAGAATGCCATGATCTTAGCTTTTCAAATGTTGAGTTTTAAGTCAGCTTTTTCACTTTCCTCTTTCACTTTCATCAAGAGGCTCTTGTGGAGCTTTTAGTAGAGTGGAGTTATGGTTTACTGAGGTAGAAAAGACTGCAGAAAGAGCAGATTTATTGCAGGAGAGAAGGAAATTGAAGACAGTTCTGGACATGTTGAGTTCAAAATGCCTATTAGGCCCGTAAGTGGAGACATCAGGTAGGTAGTGACTATCAGAATCTGAAGTTTAGGGAAGCAATCAAGGCTAAAGATACAGAATTGGGAGTGTCAGGGTATAGATAGTATTTATGGTGAGATGACTAGGTGAAATTACCTAGAGTATAAAAGGAGAAGGAGATGGGAAGAGTGCTGATGACAGTTATAGGGCTACCTCGGCATTCAACAGCACTGAAATTTGGGAAAATAAGGAGGAATCTACCAAGGAGTCTGAGGCAGAGTCATTAGTGAGGTTAAAAAAAGAAAAACAACTAAGACAAGTGTTTCAAAGAGAGAGTAAACAAGTTGTGTCAAAGGAATAAAGTTAAGCCTGAGAAATGACCATTGGATTTGTCAAAATGAAGGTCAGTTTTCACTTGAGAGGAGCTATTAGAGAAGTTGAGAGTAGTTGAAAATTTAGGAATGGAACAGAATTGAAGACAGCTAATGTGGGCAGGGCTTTAGATTTTTCCTTTTAAGGGAGACTTTGAAGTGAACTACAAATGAGAGCCCAGGGAATGTCTTTTAAATATTTTTAAAGGATATTACAGTGTTTTAGTATGCCAGTAGAGAGAAAAGATGTGCAAGAGGTAGAATTGCTGGAGGGAAGATGGGGTGAATTAATAGCAACTGAAGGTCAACCTTAGATAGGAGCATTGGGCAGTTTATCCCTGGTAACAGGAGATTAGTCAGAGGATATGTGTAGACATGCAGATAGGTTGAGGTATGCAGTGACCGGAGGTTGTAGAAGTTCTCATTTAATTGCTTTTCTCCTCCCTTCAAAACCTCTCCAGTGAAATAGATAAGGTCATCATTGGCAAGTTAAGAATAGAGAGGAGATACTGAAAGTTTTAGAGATGAAGCTGTTCAGTGATTATCTATAAAAATGGAATGGATATTAATTTGGGAATATGTTCAGCTGCTCTGATGCAGGTTAAAATAGAGGAAGAGTTGGATTTACTTGTGCTTTAGGTTTGTCAAATGAAGCTAGATGAGGAAGAGAGGAACAAGTGAAGAGAGGACTGCACCTTGCAACAAGTAATTAATAGATGGGCCTTGAAATAATCAGGTAAAGAGGGCAATCATGTGCATGGGCTCTGGGGCAGTCAGAGGATAAAAGTCCGTACACTGGAGATCTGAAAGGTATTAAAAACTTAGCTGAGTCTGAAAAGAAGTGATCAGGAAAGATAAAAGATGATGCTCAGAGAATACTTGAGGAATTGTATTATGGAAAGAGTTCAGAATCTAGGTACAGTCATAGGAATTAAATGGCTGAGATGAGGTGGAAAAGATGGTGTTGTAACTGAGAAGATAAACATGTTATGTTCCTAACTCATGATATATTTGCACTTTTCTGATTTCAATAAACAATTTTATGCAGATATGAATAAAGCCTCTCTACTTTTCTTAAAAATATTCCATTTTTACAAGTGCCAGTTGGTTCTCAATGTACAAGATTCCTAATAGTTTCTTTCAGCTTATAGTCCTTTGAACTGTTGAATCAGTATTAGTCAGGGAGCTTTGTTTGGAAAAAATTGTTTTGGTTTTAAGATTCTAGAACAAATCATGAAATTCAGAAGTCCACAAGCTAAATGTGACCTGTAGATACATTTTGTTTGATAAGAATAGTGCAATAAAAAGATAACTTGAGTTGATTTGTCACAGTTCCCCACCGTTTACCCCACATTCCGCTTTCCCCCTCCTTCCATCATTATTTTTGTCTTATAATTTCCCAGCATCTTTACATCCTTTTGCTCATTTATGTGTACTGGTAACTGTTTCTCGAGGCATTCACATTTAGAACTCTTTGCCTTAGACCTACTGAAACCCAGTCTCCAGAGTTGGGCTTTTGTCGTTTCTATTTGGAAACGTCCTTCAGTAAATCTGATGACAGACAATGGTTGAAAAAGACAGCTTTTACTTACGAGCAGTGGATCTTGGGTCAGCAACTTAGCCTCTCTTTTTTTCAGTTTTCTATCCATAAAGTTGATATTAAAATAATAGAACTCACCTCATGTGGTAGTGATAAGAGATAAATGAGATAGTCTGAAAACGGCTATGCCTGGTACATGGTATATATTTAGAAAAATTTTTTCCCTTTTATTTTCTACTGGGAATAGGATCTTGAAAGTTTCTCTAGGCTAGTTGAGGGGATATTCCAAGTCAACCAGATTATTAATTAGCACACTGTTTTGAATGGTTTAATAAAACTGAATAGCCAGTAACTTGAACAAGGAAGATGTTAAATTCTTTCTATGATTCCAGATTGATTTTATGTTCAGGGAAGTTTGGTTCCAGGGACCAGGTGCCTCCTACTTGTTGCTTCATGTTCCTTTAGTTTGTTGTACTTTCTCACATGGTCAGAGATGGTTTATCACCACCTTGCCTGGGTTGTACCCCACTGGTAGGAAGGAAGAGAAGGTGAAGAGCGGACATTTCCTTTCAAGGGTCAAGGTCTTTAATTATGAAATTAAGAAATTTCATAAACTTCATTGGCTGGAACTTATCACATGGCCATATTCAGCTGCTGAGGGTCTTCAGTAGAAATTTTCTAGCAAGGTCATCATGTATCCAGTAGAAACTCGGAAGATTCTAGTACTAAGGGGAAAAAGGGCAGGATAAATGTTAATGGATAGTGGTTGCTTGGTATATCTGTTTCATTCTCTAAACAAGGTTAATCCCTTGGTCTTGATAGCCTTAGATTTAGGATTTATTGTCCCCAATCCCAAGTCACAAAACAAAAGAAAAATTACTTGGACTACTTCATCTTTTTCATATATCTTTTTGACCAGAGATGACTGGTCTTTTTACCAAGTCAGAGTCTTGGGTCTAATGCTTAACTGACCTATGCAAGCATGAATCCTGTCTCTGATAACTCAATTTCAACATTACCTACTACTTTAAGACAGTAGAATGGTTCTTGAGATCATTTTGACTATAGTTCAATATATTCTTTATTTCCACTTACTCTCTTCTATTGCCAGGATGTGTAGAGCACATTGTGAGAAAGCAGCTGTCTGTGAGTGTGAATGAGAGAGAGAGAGAATCCAATCTCCTGTCTACATTTTTTAAATTTATTCTGTACCTATATGAAGTAATTATTATTAAACCTGTTTTGTTAATGAGTTAACAGAGACCCAGAGATAATTAGCAACTTGTTTAAAGCCACAAAAATCTTTAATTGGTGAGGCCAGGTTTTGTGTCCAGGTTTTTATATGTCCAGATTCTCTAATTACAATATTCACAGTGCTATATTTTAACATCTGTAGATATCATACTAGAAAATTGCATTATATATTTTGCTGTTTTTAATGTTAAGGACCCTTTGGTTTTACTATATGATGATTTTTCTTTTTGTACTTTTCATTTGTTTCTTCTTTTGTTAGCATCATCAGTTCTCTTGTAAAACCCCACCTTACTAAGAGACTCTAACGTAACTTCGGTAAAGACTGTATGGGCAACTTATCTGGTTTTCTCTTTGGGACGGACTTGAAGAATGAACTACTTGTTATTTTGCTGGCAGTCACATTGCAGAATGCATTTTTTTGCCTACATATTTACAATTTTTTTCCTATTTTTGGTAGTAGATTTCCTTTTATGTTTTTGTATCCTATTATTTATGAATATGTACCCATTAAGGTAGTACCATAAAATAAGACTATGAGAGAGCTGTGTTTCCATTTGAAGTTTTAGAATTTTGTAAAGAGTTAAAGAGAATATCTGAAGTGTTTTATTGACAAGGCCTGGCCTTTTTTTTTTCTTAAACATGTTATTTTGTATTAGGGTATAGCTGATTAACAACAATATTGTGACAGTTTCTGTCACAGTGAAGGGACACAGCCATACATATACATGTATCCATTCTCCCCTGAACTCCCCTTCCATAAGACCTGGCCTCCTTAATCTAGTTTTATCTCAGGTAGAGTTTGCCTGTGCCTTTCTTGTCAGTTAGAAATGCCCTATTGTTGACTGATCCTATATTTTCTATATATATTGTTGTTTTATAATATTAATCTATGTATTAATAACTTTAATGATGGTTCCTATCTATGCCTATTAATATCTTATTTGTTTTAAACTGATTTTTAGGTAACAAGTATACTTAATGTAATACCTAAGTTTTGATTTCAGTATTTTTTAAATCCACAAGGCCGTATAAAGAAAAAAAAATTGTTAATTTGAATTTGGTATACAGGATTAAGTTCCTAAAGCAGCGACTTTATCATTATGTATAAAACTTAATTTTGTAATTTATTTTTAGGAATAACCAGCACTGTGGTATATTCTTCAAAAAGGAAGTATTACCTCTTATGGCTTTTTTAAAAATGGCCCTTTGGAGTAACAATGTTCATTTCCCCCCCTCTGTTTTTTTTATATAGGATATAGCAGATCCATTTTTTGCTTATTGTAAGCAACATGCAGATAGGTTAGACAGAAAGTGGAAGAGGAAAAACTACTTGGCTCTACAATCCTATTGTAAAATGTCTTTACAAGAGAGAGAGAAGCAGTTATCACCAGAAGCACAGGTATGAGATTCATTCCAAAACTCGTGTTTTTTTTCTTTCAAGGGTATAGATTTCAGGGAATTCCCTGGTGGTTCAGTGGTTAGGACTCTGCGCTCCTACTGCTGAGGGCTCCAGTTTGATCCCTGGAAACAGAGCTAAGATCCAACAAGCTGTACAGCCTGGCCAAAAAAAAAGAAGTTGGAAATTTAAGATCTCATGCGTCTTTGATATATGATGTATAATTGTGAAATTTGGTTAGTGTAATTGTGAAATTCCCTAGAAAGTGGACTGTCATTAAGGTAAATGGAGAGTATAGTTTGTAGTTGAATACATTACTCATTATCTAGTCTCAACAAAGCAGTCATTTATAAAACATGTTTCTAATGCATTGAAAAATGTGGCTTAGAGGAAATTATTCTATCAGTGCAATATGTTGACCACATCTTTTTTCAGTCTGTTCTAAGATTCATATGTGCAAAGACTTTGATTAGTTTGCCTGTCATGAAATATATTAGTATGTAAATTAAGTAAATTTATGAAGACTAGTATAAGGCTAGTTGAGAAAAGAAACTTCAGCTTAATTATACTAGTTTTTGACAACTAATCATAGGCTAGGGTAGACCTAATTTATCGTAACCCAAGAATTATGCTGTGGATATTAAGGACTGTGGATAGATATAATTTGCCTCAATAGAGGAACTTCTGATCATCCTTACTCTTGCTAAGTGTGGAAATAAAAATCATAAGTATATTCCATTTTAATATCTTTTAAAATTTGTTTACGTTTCTTTTATAGGCAAGGATCAATGCCCGGCTTCAACAGTATCGTGCCAAAGCAGAACTAGCTCGATCCACCAGACCCCAGGCCTGGGTTCCGAGGGAAAAGTTGCCCAGACCACTCACTAGCAGTGCTTCAGCCATTCGCAAACTTATGCGGAAAGCAGAACTAATGGGGATCAGTACAGATATCTTCCCAGTGGACAATTCAGATACTAGTTCTAGTGTGGATGGAAGGAGAAAGCATAAGCAACCTGCTCTCACTGCTGATTTTGTGAATTATTATTTCGGTCAGTATAGGCCCTGATGCATGCACATTTTCATTGAGAACAGTTTGCCGATAGAAATATTTGATACACTGTCAATGTTTAGAAATTTACTAGTCTTGCTACGTATATCAAATATGTTTGATAAGTTGTGGATTGTTGTAAAATGCTAATTTAATGTATTTGTGAGTAGAGGTAAAAGTATCTAGGTTTATCCATGTGATCATCTCTATGGCTAGCTTCTTCCTTTGTATATTTTGTATATCAGCTTTTATTTTCTTCTAAACTAAAATTGGATATTTAATTTAACTAGAGAGAAATATGCGCATGATTCAGATTCAGGAGAATATGGCTGAACAAAAGAATATAAAGGATAAATTAGAGAATGAACAAGAAAAGCTTCATGTGGAATATAACAAGGTAAAACAAACAATGTAATTACATCTTATTGATGATTTCTTTTGTGATTTTTAATTTATGTTTCATTTTGAAATTCCTCTGGACTTTCTACGACTTGTCTGTAATTCCGACCCTCGTTATCTTCATTACCGTCACTGAGTACTTTCTATGTGCCAGGCACAGATTTGAGCATTTTTCTTGTGTTAACTCATCTCATTCTCACTTCAGCTTTATAATGTGGCTTATGATTACTGCTTCCTTTTTCAGAAGCGTAAACTGAATCCTAAACAGGTGAAGTAATTTGCCCAGGTTCACAAAGGTAGTCAAGGCATAGAGTTGGGGTTTGAGGCCCAAGTCTGACTCCATTTATCTTTTGAAGTTATAGAAAACTTTAAAACTTACTTTTGAATGTTTTTCTTAAATTGTTTTGTTACTTTTGATAAAAAAACAAATTTCTCTATTAAAATTTCTCTTCTACGTCTTCATTCTAAAGATGAAAAAGTTCATGAAGAAACATATAAAAACAAGTTGTGACTAAATGTGAGATGATAAGTAACATAAGCAAAATCTGGGCTGACTTTTTTTCTTTTGGCTGTGCTGGGTCATCATTGTGCTGCGAGGGCTCAGTAATGCGGTCTGTGGGGTTCTCTAGTTGCAGAGCTCAGACTCACTTGACCTGAGGCATGTAAGATCTTAATTCCCCAACCAGAGATCAAATCTGCATCCTCTTCATTGAAGGCAGATTCTTAACCACTCGACCACAGGGAGGTCCCCAGGATTGACTTATTGATAGATATCATTTTCTTATTGGAAAAATGGTGGGAGTGTACCTTGATATACTCATAAGGGTTAATTAGTGTGTCTGTGAAATTATATAGTAAACTATAATAGAATATGTAAGTATCATTATTAGTAAAATGCTAACATAAAATGTTTACTTTTTGTTGGTGCTTCTTAAAAAGTTGGAGACTTTCATTTTTCAGTGTATTGTGACTTGAATTTATTAAATATATGTGGAATAGAAATGTAGATATTTTGGACATTGATAAATTATTTATATTTTCAAATATGTTACTGAATATTGTAATGGTCTACTAATTTGAATTGTTTACATTATAGCTCTGTGAATCTTTGGAAGAACTACAGAACATGAATGGAAAACTTCGAAGTGAAGGACAAGGAATATGGGCCTTACTAGGCAGAATCACAGGGCAGGTTATTTCTTTCCAATTGCTCTCTCCTTCTCTTCTTGCTTTCTGTATGATTTCAAAGATTGGATCTCTAATACAACTGTCACTTCACTAACTGAAGAATTCTGTTTAATCAGGGCCAGCTAATCCTCTGGGATAATGGTTTCTGCCTGAAATGCATCTAGAGCTTTGCAAGCTGCCTACTGAGAACCTGTAGCTTAATATGGTTGTTTTAACAGCTATCTTGTTTGTAAAATCTTTTCATTTGCTCTGATTGACCTGTCATTGGTGATGAAGCTAAGATTTGAAGCATGAGTTACTCCTACCATATTCTTCTGCCTCTACGTGGCAGTTTTAGGTTCCTTGCCACATTTCTTCTGTCCTATTCTTGTGCTATAATTAGTTGTTGTTGTTTTTTTAATGGGGGAAATGTAAAAGGAAAACTGGATTTATTTTCATGTTGATGGGTTTTGAACTTATAAGAAATGGTTTTTGAAATTTAATGTTAAAGTGTAGTATTTCCCTTCATTAATTTTGTTTTAATTATGAAAGAAATTACTTTATCCTTCAACATATTGAGCCTATTAAAGTTCCTGGTATTGAAAAGAACAATCATTGCCAAATGGATTTCTTTGAATGCTTTTTTTAGTACTGTATATTTAATTCTTAAATTAATAATTCATTTGAATAATTTCAGTTATTTCTTTAAGGATGATGGAGACTTGCTGTGGTCTTTTCACTATGGAAATAGTTTTATTTGTGAAGGAAGGTTTTTTAAAGAACAGATGTTTTTTGTGTTACTTACTTTAAAGATTTGTAAAGAGCCAAATTCATTATATAGTTTGTGTAGACACATTATTTTAGAAAGTAATACATGCTGATATGTATTGTGCCATGCTAGCTTTGAAGATGCTTCTTTAGTGAACAGGGTGTATGTGGCATATAGTATAATGAATAACTTAAGAGGTGAGAATGAGTAGTTACATGTGCACAGTTGACCTTCATTTCTATTGATAGGCTATTGGTGAATATTTGGAAGATTATAGTGTGTATATTTTATATTTAGTGAAATTAATATTGAATGCAAGCCTATTAGTTTATTTGGCAAGCTAGCATTATCTTTTGGCCTGATTTGCAAGTTTTGTCTCATAAGAATCTATTTAGTATAAGTTATGAAAGAGCATTTTAATTTATTAAATCACTTGAAACAGAAGCACATGCATTTCTGTGTGCAAATGTAAAATACACAGGAGAAGTAGAATTCATTTGTACCACTTGCAGGACACTTTTTTCCATTGGTTGAATTGATGCTGGCCCACTGGGCCACTGAGAAATGACTTTGATAGATGGTTGCTGTCTGAGAAGCCAGTATACTACAGATTAGTAGAAACCCAAAGAGAATCTAATTCGCTTTGTGAAGAGTTTGGTCCAATAAGATAATTTTTCTAATTAACCTTTGGAGCATCAGTGTAGCTGTGGTGTTTCAGAAAATAAACGGCCTCAATATTCTTTTTGTCTGGTTTTTTTTTTTTCAAGTTCTTGAATTCTTGTCCTTGTCTTTCACTTTTAAAGCTAAAGTAGAAGTTTAATTTTCACAATGTTTTAGTGGTCCAGAGAAAATTGATGAAAGAATATAATTATAGGCTTCTCATAGCAGTGATTATGAGATAAAAACTCATTTTAGTCCTTTTTGCCAGTGTAAAATCTTATAAAACATTTCCCCCTCACAATCCTAGCATATTAGTTGACTTGAACGGCGCGTAAAGAAAAATGTTGCTTTATATTTTTTCTTTGAAAACAAAATAAACTGCATTTGTTCAAATCAATAGAAGTTGAACATACCGGCAATTTTGCGAGCACCCAAGGAGAGAAAACCAAGTAAAAAAGAAGGGGGCGCACAAAAGGCATCTACTCTTCCTGCTGTACTTTATAGGCAAGTAATGAAATTTTGACAGATTAATATAGTGTATTTTTTAATGAATACTTTTTAGTAGCAAGATGCTTTAAATATTTGTGAATAAATTATGTTTATATCAGAATTTAAAGTTAAATGTGTTTGAAGTTCATTTTATTATACCTTCATCAAAAATACTTTCTAGACTGAATGATGATAGGATAGAGTTGCTCCTCTTTTAATGATAAATCACTTTTTGTATACTTTAAGTAACTGGGGTTATATGTGTACAAGCTCCATGGAAACTCCTCTTTAGAGAATTGAAAAGTGACTTTTAAGTAACATACATGATTATTTTCTTAAATAGTTAAAACAGTGTGTTAGTTAAATGGACATTTATATTTTATTTTGCTTGAGTGAGTTTTAGAGGTTTACATGTGTTTTTAGGTAGTGTTGGATATTATAGTTTGTATTACTGCCTCTGTACAGTGGTAGTGGTGGATAATGAAGATAAGTTTTAGATTTGAATCTGTCTACATTTTTTTTCTCTCTGTGCTCAGTTGTAGTAATTTCATTTCCCCAAATATTTTTGTTCTTTTTTTTTTTTGGCTCAGTATTTTACAGCGTTCACCATTGTAACAGTTTTATATAGCTATTAAGATTTCTTTCCATACTAGTTGGTTTGGAACTGACTTATTTTTCATGTAGCTGATGAAACTAATTGAGAAAAGTTTAGAAGATGCAAGTATGTTTGTGTGTATCCATACACACAGAAATGTATCTGTTCACACACACAAGCAAATATGCTTATGTAAATGTATACATATTATCCCCACAACCTCTTTCTTTCTCAGAAATAGCAACAATATCAGTCTCAATACTACTTTCTCTTCTAGCTTGGAGGCTTTCTTCATAGATGATAGCAATTAACTTCCTTGAAATGTGGGACAAGCTCGCTAGTGTCTATACTGTACCTGATGAAGACTAGCACTGTCACAGTCTAGCTTTTCCGGATAAAATGGTTTCATTTGAAACAGTCAGGCTTATCACTTATGCTTCTGACTTTTCATCACTACAGCTCGTTTTTGTTTCAGGATACAGTTTAGTAATTTTTCATTTTTATTCTGAGCAACTTTGAGGTGAAGTATTGATTGGTCTTTGTTGTATACGTGTATATTTAATTTTTTTTCTAAGGTTATTTAAATTCAAACATCATTGCTATTTCTGTATACGTATGGTTTTTTTAGGTTCTTAACAACTTTTTCCTCACCCTTCACATTCCTAATATAAGTACACCCTGGATTTGTAGATCAAGGTGTTTGTGCTCTCAGGAGTAGTTGACCTTTTGCACAAGAAGTTAGATTTCTTAAGAACAATCAAAAATCTAAAACAATAGTAACGATAATAATAAAACTTCCAGTTCTTTATAATAAATATCGATTGGTATATTTTTAAGACTCAAAGTCTGATTCTGTAAGAAGACGTACATATGTAGCTTATTTACATGTTGAAGGTTCTTTGAAAGATTTACAGTTAATGGTAGAAAATAAACGGAATTTCATTTGTAAAGTAACTTCTTTGTAGTTTTAGAGAGGTAGAAAATTGAAAACTGCTTTTGTTTAATAATTTGTTCCTGGAGAAAATTTAGTCTGATGTTACATGGGCTTTAAGTAATAATTAAAATTAATATGATGTTAGAATAAATACCTAACATATGCCCTGCTCTGAATAGTCTGACTCCAGCAAAATTTAAATTTATAATAGATCTAAACTATTCTAATTCTCAAAAAAAGTATTTAGATTGTTGCCGTTATAAAAAGATATGTGTTATAAAAAAAGTATTTGATTTAAATAAAAGAAATTTTAAATCACAATGAAATTTTGAAAGTTTAAAAATACTCCATAAATTAACTATTCACTATGATAATTATTATTTTAATCCTTTATTGCTGCCTTTATCAAAGTTGTGGAATTTGTAAGAAGAACCATGATCAGCATCTTCTTTTATTGTGTGATACCTGTAAACTCCATTACCATCTTGGATGTCTGGACCCTCCTCTTACGAGGATGCCAAGAAAGACCAAAAACAGTTATTGGTAAGTAAACTGAAGAGCATTTAGATGTTAGAATTGGTGTTGCTCTTTTTTTCAACAGTATAAGATGAAGTGTTAGAACATATTTGATGTGTAATAAAGTTTTCAATATATTTTTAATTGAAAATTTATAATGTTTTCCAATAATATTGATATATTGGCATTTAAAAGGTGTGTATATTTAAGGTTTGCAATATAATGATTTAATATATGTATACACTGTGAAATGATCACCCCAATCAAGCTAATTAGCACATTCATCACCTCACATAGTTATCATTTTTTGTGGTAAGAATACGTCAGACATAAATGTTTATTACAGTATTATATGGATAGAGATGTAGCAGTTTTTTTGATAAATGAATTTTAAGTTAATTGACGCTATTTCAATATCTTAGCAGTGGTTTCTTAAGGCATGAATTCTGTTTAGTGTGTTTATAACTCTTTATTGTAACATTTTTTCAAATTCATAATTTTTGGTTTTTATCAAAAATTTTCCTCCATATTCATGCTTTAAATGTAGTTTAGTGTTTTGCTTCTAAATTAGTGTCACCAAAGGCCTTACTTCTGGCTAGTTGTATATTTAAATTCAACCATTCTTTGTAAATCTAGAAACATTTGACTTACGTTTCTGAATTTTTTCATTAACTTAGGCATGTGGAATCACTACTGATGTTTAATAAAAGTTTATGATACTTATATAAGTTTTATTCTTTCCTTAATTTTAGTCCAAGAGAAAGACAGACATTCAAATTCTAATAGATTGATTCAGTATAGGAAGAATATAGGTTGATTGATTCTGTATAGGAAGAATATAGGTCACAGAGAACTTTGGAAGGCACATGATTATTCTTTTTATACAAATTTTACACAACTTCTAGTTTTAGAATGCAATCTCAAAAACGACAGAAAGATCTCTGTTTGTTTCCAAGGCAAACCATTCAATATCACAGTAATTCAAGTCTATGTCCCAACCAGTAACACTGAAAAGGCTGAGGTTGAATGGTTCTATGAAGACCTACAAGACATTTTAGAACTAACCCCCAAAAAAGACATCCTTTTCATTATAGGGTACGGGAATGCAAAAGTAGGAAGTCAAGAAACACCTGGAGTAACAGGCAAATTTGGCCTTGGAATGCGGAATGAAGCAGGGCAAAGACTAATAGAGTTTTGCCAAGAAAATGTACTGGTCGTAGCAAACACCCTCTTCCAACAACAGAAGAAAAGACATACCCACCATTGCACCTCCTGGCCGACGTGCCAACCAGTGTGCCCGCCAGTGTGCCTGCCAGTCGGGTGCCAGGCAGAGGGCCCACTAGTGCGCCCGCTAGTGCGCCTGACATCCTGCGTGCCAGGCAGTGTGCCCACCACTGCACCTGCCAGTCAAGGTGCCATCCAGCGTGCCCGCCACTGTGACTGCCAGCGTGCATGCGAGATGGCAAGGCAGGCAGCGTGCCTACCAGTGCGCCTGACAGCTGGCGTGACCACCAGCTTGCCCGCCTGCATGCCCACCAGTGAGCCTGCCGGCGACGTGCCAGCCAGTGTGCACGTCAATGCGCCAGCCAGCCAGCGTGCCAGCCAGTGAAACCTCCAGTGCGCCTGCCAGACGGTGTGCCAGACAGTGTGCCCGCCAGTGTGCCTACCAGCTGGCGTGACAGCCAGTGTGCCTGCCAGTGTGCTTGACATCCGGCGTGCCACGCAGTGTGCCCGCCAGTGCGCCTGCCAGTCGGGTGCCAAACAGCGTGCCAGCCAGTGTGCCCGTCAGAGCTCCTGCCGTCCGGTGTGCAAGGCAGTGTGCCCGCCAGTGCGCCTGCCAGTCGGGTGCCAGCCAGCGTGCCCACCAGTCCGCAAGCCAGCCAGTGTTCCGGCCAGCGTGCCCACCATTGCACCTCCCATCCGACATGCCAACCAGGTTCCCCGCCAGGGTGCCTGCCATCTGGCGTGCCAGGCAGTTTGTCCGCCAGTGCGCCTGCCATCTGGCGTGCCAAGCAGTGTGCCCACCAGTGCTCCTGCCAGTCTGTTGCCAGCCAGCATGCTCACCAGTGCGCCCGTCAGTGCGCCTGCTATCCGGCGTGCCAGGCAGTGTGCCCGCCACAGTGCCTGCCAGTCGGGTGCCAACCAGCGTGCCAGCCAGTGCGGTATCAGTGCGCCTGCTATCCGGCGTGCCAGGCAGTGTGCCCGCCAGTGCACCTGCCAGTCGGGTGCCAACCAGCGTGCCAGCAAGTGTGCCCGCCAGGGCGCTTACCATCCGGCGTGCCAGGCAGTATGCCCGCCAGTGCGCCTGCCAGTCGGGTGCCAGCC
>SJXQ01002798.1:0-71472 GCA_006408695.1 Aepyceros melampus
CTCCCAGTGGGATCCCTCCGCCCCTTACATCACTCGCCCCCAGCTCCGCCCGCCGTCGCCAACTCCCCGTTCTCCTCCCGACACAATCGCCCGACCTTTGGTGACCCGCCCTACGTCCCCGCCCCTAAGCGCCGGGTGCTTGCCCGCCCCAGCAGGTGGGGCCTCCTGCTGCCCGGGAGTGAACTGCCCCGGCACAGCCTGCCCCACGCGTCTGCGTTCCGCCAGGCTCGGCACCTTGCCCTGAAACTTCCTTGAGGTGCTGGAAGCCCTGGAGTAGCTTCCTTATCTGGTGAAAAGCAACTCTGGTGGCTTCAGTTGCACACTGGCACAAACTTTAGGGGAAAGAGGGAACCTAAATGTGCATACTATGTGCTATAAATTCTGTAGCCTCGCTTTCTTAAAAAAGTTTTATATTGGTGGCTTCCTCCTGACTCCCAATTCCTCAATTTACACACGTCCTCGCGCAATTCAGTCCAGCCCTCTCCCCACCTGTTAAAACCACTTTCAGTTCAGTTCAGTCCGACTCTTTATGACCCCATGGACTGCAGCACACCGGCTTCTCTGTCCATCACCAATTCCGCTGTTTAAAAAAGTTAAACTAAGTATTTCCAGTTCAACTTAGATGTATTCATAACCCGGGAGGTAATGCCATTATTAGAAGTAGTCGTGAAAACAATAGAGCTGTAGAGCACATTTTTACCCTACTGCAGTGCATAGGAACTTCCACACACAGGATCAAAGCAGAACCAATTTGTATGGCTTTTCTACCGGAACCTACACCAATACCATTAAGTATTATAATGGAGATACTTTGACTTTTTAACAATACTGAAACTTTTTCCGAAAGCAAGGACTTTGGAAATCATACTGGAAATATTCTCTTCTGTGTGTTGTATTACCGCTTTGACAGGAAAACCCTAGAAAAGGATGCTTTACTGGCACACTAACTCTTAAGGAAATGCCCACGGGCCTAGTCCTGGCCTTTATGAGCAAAAGGGTCCTTTAAAATGTACGTAAAATTCCATCTGAATTACTAAGGGCTCCATATTGCTATGGATGGAATGTTCTTTTTAAAATGTTCATCACTGTGAGGAAAACACAAGCACACTAATACATCAATGAGTAACAGCCACCATTTATTAAGGACTTCATGTGTGTATGACAGTTTATATAATCATCTTGCTATGATCCTTCAGAATTAAAATACCCTAGTTTCCTTTTTCCCTCACAGCTTTATTGAAGTATAATTCACATACCATACAATTCATCCATTTAAGGTGTACAATTCAATGTTTTTTAGTAAATTTACATAATCGTGTAATCCTCTCCACAGTCAACTTTAGAACATTTTCACCATCCACCTCCCAAAACCCTCCTATCTGTTGACATTCCCCATTTAACCCTATTGTAGCCACGCATTCCAGGAAACAAACTCAGAAGGACAATGCAGATAGTGGAGTGCAGTTTATTATACCTACAGGCGAAAGCCAGAGTCTCCTCTTAGCCAAGGAACCCGACCAGTCTTTGTGAAAAACTTTATTTTGGGGGGCTCCAAAATCACTGCAGTTGGTAACTAGAAAAAAAGTTATGACCAACCTAGATAGTATATTCAAAAGCAGAGACATTACTTTGCCGACTAAGGTCCATCTAGTCAAGGCTATGGTTTCTCCAGTAGTCATGTATGGATGTGAGAGTTGGACTGTGAAGAAAGCTTAGCACCGAAGAATTGATGCCTTTCAATTGTGGTGTTGGAGAAGACTCTTGAGTGTCCCTTGGACTGCAAGGAGATCCAACCAGTCCATTCTGAAGGAGATCAGCCATGCAGATAGTGGAGTGCAGTTTATTATACCTACAGGCGAAAGCCAGAGTCTCCTCTTAGCCAAGGAACCCGACCAGTCTTTGTGAAAAACTTTATTTTGGGGGGCTCCAAAATCACTGCAGTTGGTAACTAGAAAAAAAGTTATGACCAACCTAGATAGTATATTCAAAAGCAGAGACATTACTTTGCCGACTAAGGTCCATCTAGTCAAGGCTATGGTTTCTCCAGTAGTCATGTATGGATGTGAGAGTTGGACTGTGAAGAAAGCTTAGCACCGAAGAATTGATGCCTTTCAATTGTGGTGTTGGAGAAGACTCTTGAGTGTCCCTTGGACTGCAAGGAGATCCAACCAGTCCATTCTGAAGGAGATCAGCCCTGGGTTTCTTTGGAAGGAATGATGCTAAAGCTGAAACTCCAGTACTTTGGCCACCTCATGCGAAGGGTTGACTCATTGGAAAAGACCCTGATGCTGGAAGGGATTGGGGGCAGGAGCAGAAGGGGACGACCGAGGGTGAGATGGCTGGATGGCATCACTGACTTGATGGATGTGAGTCTGAGTGAACTCTGGGAGTTGGTGATGGACAGGGAGGCCTAGCATGCTGCGATTCATGGGGTAGCAAAGAGTTGGACACGACTGAGAGACTGAACTGAACTGTGTACCCTAAGTATATAAAGGTTCCTTGAAACTAGTCTGAACAAAGGAAAAAGAAAGATACAATCAAAGTTAACCTGTGATTCATATGCCTTAAGCCTAGGTAGTTAACAGTGGACAATTATCAATAGGCTTGTGGTCATACCCCAATAAGCACAATAGAATGTATGATTCTATTCGGTTACACCGATAATTAGGATATTCTTTTAAGCATGGAGAGCCCTGGGGCTCTTCCTTCTGGGGGCCTGGTTTTCCAGTTGGTATGTCGTTTCCATAGATACTGGGCATATAGCTCAAAGTCCACAGTCTCCAAGATGGAGTCCTGCTTTCAGACAGAGCCTGTTCTGTTTCCTCCTTCAACCCCAATCCCCAAAACCCTAAGCAACCGCTAATCTACTTTCTTCCTTTTTTCTTCCTCCTTCTTTCCTTGGCCTTCACATTTGTTCCTGAATGTCAGTCACTTTGGGTAGGGCTATGAAAGTTCCATTTGGACTAAAGTCAAGTTATTTGAAGAATAAAGATTGTTCCTCTTCAGGCCTTGTATGCTAAAAACATTTTGAGTTTGGACACCCCCAACCCGTCTCCACTAACTGCTGCTATTAATAAATAGATAGAACTATGACTTCCATTAAACAACAGAGATTTATAGCAACCAGTCATATAGCTAAGATCACATAAGATCGAAATTAGCAGAACCGGAATTTAAGTCACACCTCTTCCATTTCCAAAACTCATATCATGACTCTGTTTTTGTCAGCATGTTATGTTCATAGTGGAATAGTACACAAGCTTTAAAATTTTGATATAGATCTATATTCATAATTTTGAAAAGACAATCATTATTAAAAGGAAAAGAGTTACATCTCAATAAAACTGGGAAATAAGTAAAATTTTTAAAAAAGGGAAAGTCACAAAACAGCAAGCATAATCACTTTTAAATAATGAATGTGCTCATGTGTGTATATGTATATATATGGTGATGGTGCTAGTGAAGACCCTGGAGAATGCCTTGGACTGCAAGGAGATCAAACCAGGCAATCCTAAAGGAAATCAACCCTGAATATTCTTTGGAAGGACTGAAGGTGAAGTTCCACTATATGGCCACCTGATGCAAAGAGCTAACTCACTGGAAAAGACCCTGATGCTGGAAAAGATAGAGGGCAGGAGGAAAAGGGAGCGATACAGGAAGATATAGTTGGATGGCATCATTGACTCAATAGATGTGAATTTGAGCAAACTCCAAGAGCTAGTACAGGACAAGGAAGTCTGGCGTGCTGCAGTCCATGAGGTTGCAAAGAGTCAGACACAACTTAGTGACTGAACAACAACAATGCACTGTTGTGTTGTTTAATCCATAAGTCGTGTTGAACTCTTTTGCGACCCCATGTACTGTAGCCCACGAGGCTCTGTCTAAAACCATGTCTCCTGTGTTGGCAGATGGATTCTTTACCACTGAGCCACCAGGGAAGCCACCTGTATGTGTATACATAAGAGTGTGTGTGTGTGTGTATGTGTATATATATGTGTGTGTATATATATATGGGAGACTTGGGTTCAATCCCTGGGTTGGGAAGATCCCCTGGAGGAGAACATGGCAACCCACTCCAATATTCTTGCCTGGAAACTCCCCATGGACAGAGGAGCCTGGCAGGCTGCGGTCCATGGTGTTACAGAGTCAGACTCAACTGAGCGACAAAGCATAGCACAGAACATATACAAATATAGATCAGTTCAGTTCAGTCGCTCAGTCGTGTCCGACTTTTTGCAACCCCTGAATTGCAGCACACCAGGCCTCCTTGTCCATCACCAACTCCCAAAGTACACCCAAACCCATGTCCATTGAGTCGGTGATGCCATCCAACCATCTCATCCTCTGTCGTCCACTTATCCTCCTGCCTTCAGTCTCTCCCAGAGTCAGGGTCTTTTCAAATGAGTCAGGTCTTCGCATCAGGTGGCCAAAGTATTGGAGTTTCAGCTTCAGTATCAGTCCTTCCAGTGAACATTCAGGACTGATCTCCTTTACGATGGACTGGTTGGATCTCCTTGCAGTCCAAGGGACTCTCAAGAGTCTTCTCCAACACCACAGTTCAAAAGCATCAATTCTTTGGCTCTCAGCTTTCTTTATAGTCCAACTCTCACATCCACACATGACTACTGGAAAAATCATAGCCTTGACTAGACAGACCTTTGTTGTCAAAGTAATGTCCCTACTTTTCAATATGCTGTCTAGGTTGGTCATAACTTTCCTTCCAAGGAGTAAGTGTCTTTTAATTTCATGGCTGCATTCACCATCTGCAGTGATTTTGGAGCCCCCCAAAATAAAGTCTGACACTGTTTCCACTGTTTCCTCATCTATTTGCCATGAAGTGATGGGACCAGATGCCATGATCTTCGTTTTCTGAATGCTGAGCTTTAAGCCAACTGTTCCACTCTCCTCTTTCACTTTCATCAAGAGGCTCTTTAGTTCTTCTTCACTTTCTGCCATAAGGGTGGTGTCATTTGCATATCTGAGGTGATTGATATTTCTCCCGCCAATCTTGATTCCAGCTTGTGCTTCATCCAGTCCAGCGTTTCTCATGATGTGCTCTGCATAGACGTTAAATAAGTAGGGTGACAATATACAGCCTTGATGTACTCCTCTTCCTATTTGGAACCAGTCTGTTGTTCCATGTCCAGTTCTAACTGTTGCTTCCTGATCTGCATACAGATTTCTTAAGAGGCAGGTCAGGTGGTCTGGTATTCCCATCCCTTTCAGAATTTTCCACAGTTTATTGTGATCCACACAGTCAAATGCTTGGCATAGTCAATAAAGCAGAAATAGATGTTTTTCTGGAACTCTCTTGCTTTTTTGATGATCCAGCGAATGTTGGCAATTTGATCTTTGGGACCTCTGCCTTTTCTAAAACCAGCTTGATCATCTGGAAGTTCACAGTTCATGTATTGCTGAAGCCTGGCTTGGAGAATTTTGAGCATTACTTTACTAGCGTGTGAGATGAGTGCAACTGTGTGGTAGTTTGAGCATTCTCTGGCATTGCCTTTCTTTGGGATTGGAATGAAAACTAACCTTTTTCAGTCCTATATACATTATATATATATATATATATATACACACACACATATATATATTTATACATATAATACAACCACATACACATATACACATATATGGTTTAGAAGTTGATATTAATTGTTGCATATTTCCAGAAGAGGACTTACGGTTGACATAAATTTTGCAATTTTTGTTTTCTTTTGCACTGTCTGAATTTTTTTGAATGAGCATGTCACTTGAGTCTCAGAAAAAAAAGTATTTTCACTTTTTAAACACTATACATGAATATTCCACAACCATTAGAGATGAAATTTTAGAGGAATATTATTGATATGAGTAAATGTCTACAATATAACTATGAAAATTAAACTATCAAATACTGTATATGGAGTCAATTTTGTACAGAAAATATATACATATATTGCATAAAAATATATAGATGTTTACCAAAATGTTAGCAGTGGTATCTTCAGACAGTTGTGTTATAGATGATTATTTTTCTTCATGCTTTCTACGTTTTACAAGTTTTCTATATTGAAAAGTGGTACTATTTCTAACTTTTAAAAATAAATTAGATAGGAAAATGTTCTTCAAAAATAAACTTTGTATACACAGCTACTGGAACACTAGGAACTTAAGATTTTGATCAATTTTTTGGCACTATATTTAGTTTGAGTTGTCAGTGAAATGTGATAAGGAAACATGCTATCATCATTTAACATCTTCTCAAAGTAGTTCATCTGAAGATAATTTTAACTTGCCTAAATGAGACTATAGGAGTTTTTCTTCCTTGGGATATAGAAATCTAGAGAGTATAAAATATTGATATTTTAACCAACAGTTTCCAAAACAAATTGTGCCCTATTTTATAAACAGCTAATGAAAGATTCAGGAATCATAATCTAAAATGTTTTAACCTTTTTTTCATAGGCATCTTTGATTTTTTTAATCACAATATACTAACATACATTGAGTATAAGAATTAATATTTTAAAAATTACGTTAAAGCAAACTGTTGAGTTTAGTTATCTTGATATTGTGAAGAGTCCATATGGTATAGACAATTCCAGATAAAGGAAGAAAGAAGCAACACCAGTCTCATTTTACAAGTCAGAAACAGAGCCTCACTCCACCCTAGGCCCTAGTCCAATGTGAGGTTGAACTTAATGCAAAAAACTATATTGCAAGACCACTGAAAAATAATTAATAAGAGTTAAGATCATGGGCTCTGCATATGGATTGCTCTTTTGAAGTCCAAATGAAATTTGTTATTTCCTAGTTTGGACTCTCTATGA
The DNA here is from genome assembly GCA_006408695.1 of Aepyceros melampus. Taxonomy (NCBI): domain Eukaryota; kingdom Metazoa; phylum Chordata; class Mammalia; order Artiodactyla; family Bovidae; genus Aepyceros; species Aepyceros melampus. The sequence goes on from SJXQ01002798.1 coordinate 6,816, forward strand.
GCAAAAAAAAAAAAATCTTTATTTAATGTTATGCCACAAAGATTTTAGGGTTGTTTAAGATAGCAGTTAGCATTAATTAATCTGACAAATGCATATCCCTACTTTGTTATTTACTTCAAAATTAATTCCATTTGGAATAAAGAGTTAAGTGCAAACAAAATCATGAAAATAGTACAAATAAACATGGATAAACTGTAAACTATTGTTTAATTGTTTCTGCCATTACAAAATGCCCGGAAGCCAGTGGGGAAAGATTGTAAGTTTGAATACATGAACACTTAAAACTTCTCAAAGGAAAAAAAAAAATTACCTTAAGCAAAGTTAAAGGCAGCCAGGAGTAAAAATCACTAAGTGTGTTAGTCTGTTAGTTGCTCAGTTGTGTCTGACTCTTTGCTACCCCATGGACTGTAGCTCACCAGATTCCCCTGTCCATGGAATTATCCAGGCAAGAATAATGGATGGGTATCCATTCCCTTCTCCAGTGGTATCTTCCCACCCAAGGATCAAACCTGGGTCTCCTGCACTACAGGCAGATTCTTTACCATCCGAGCCACCAGGAAAGCCCTAAAAAACAACTGAGCTCTTTACTAAACAAAGACTTTTATTTCTTATTTTTTGCCTTTTCTTAGAGGATCTTAGTTCTCTACCCAGATTGAACCTGGGCCCTCACTAGTGAAAGCTCAGAGTCTTTACTAGAGAGCCAACGAATTCCCAGTTATCTCCTGTAAGTCATATGGAAATACAAATAATCCCAAAGAAAAATGGACAAAAACAATTTTTAACTGACATAAAACTAAATATAAATAAGAACATAGTAAAAAATGCTCAGAACTAGAACTATAAACAAAGAAATATATATTAAAACATTATTTCACTGGTGAGGTCCCAGTCTGATCCCTCCTCCTGAAACTAAAATCCAGGCCCTGTGGGGTGGCCAAGGAGAAAAAAAATGTGAGAAAATTTTAAAAATAATTTTAAAAAACATCACTTAGATACCACTTTCCCTCTCTCTGAATGATAAAGGTTTAAAGTTTCATGAAATTAGTGTTAGAAGCAATTTGGAAAATGGCCTGTTGATACACAAATATGTAAATTGATGAAACCTCTTTGGAGACATATTTTTTAATAGTATGAACATTTAAATTAATGATACCATTTAAGCCAGCAGTTCAATCTGTAAGAATTTATCCTACAGATATACTCAATAAGGTTGCAAGATTGTTCATAGGAATTTTCACAGGTGGAAGCAACACACAAAAACAATTAAGAAAAAGAATAAAAGAGGAAAGAAATAAAAGCCAGCAAAACCTATGCTTACCCTTACAGAGTAGTATTAAAACAACTTTATCCCTAAAATTGATTAATATGCGCCCATTACAAGGAATGGGATAGAGTTACAGTTCCCAAATTGTGCATCAACAGACACCAGGACATGACAGTGAATTCACAGAAGTGCCTGAAGATACGTTACATTTTTGGGTAAACATAGTAATGTTTAACACTTGTTGGACTTTGTCACACTGCTATCTCAGGGTAGTTCAATTTCAATATTAAGTCATGCTACATTCCATTTGGTGATTCTATATCTTTCAAACATGAGTTTTTAGCAATTCCTGTAACAATAAAGCAAAAATCAATATAGAACAGGAAATGAGGGTGTCAATGTCCACTGTGATTCCAGGAGAGGTGTGTAGTGACCAGTGTGGATGCATATCCCATTAGCAAGAAATTGGATTATTCAAGAGTGAGGTTAAAGTATTTCTTCTACTAGTTTACACTTTATTTTCCACCTATGTATTGAACTGTTATGACATAAATGCTTCCTAAGTTTTGACATCTTATTACTTAATAACAGAATCATTAGGTATTTATTTAGGCAGTGTAGTGAGTACTCAGTTACTGAGAATGCTATGAACTAAGAATGCTTGGGAAGTTTTGAGGAAAAGAGTACATCTATATTTGCAAAGATGGAAACTTCTTTTACCTATATTGTTAAGAGAAATAAGCTGCACAATAGTGTGTTTGTGGGAGGGGGGAGAATTGGTTTCTTATGTTTTACTTTTATGTGCATATACCACCTTTTGTAATTTTTAAAAATTGTTATTTTTAAAATAAAGTAACATCCTCACCCACAAAAAAACGACGATCAAAATATCAATCGCCAAGACCCTTACTTGGGTATGGTAAGGTATTTCAAATTTGTATTATTTTTCTCTTGCTTCATAAAAAACAAATTACCACAGATTTAGAATTTTAAAGCAGCACAATTTCTCCTGTCAGAATATGTATTCTACCACACTCTCCTTCCTATGCATAGATCTTCTCCATCACTGAGGCCTTAAAAGAACAAGGTTTCCCCAAAAGAAGGAATCTGTATCCAGACTGCCCTCAGACTCAAGACTACCACATCAACTATTGTCAAGACTTCCAGCTTGAGGGGTGGGAGAATGTCTTTGGTTATTCAAAAGGAGATTTAACACCAGAGTATATGCTAACGAGGCGATTTAAGTTGGCACTCCTAGATAGCCTCAGGATAGGCTGGTTTCCAGAAAGACCAAGGAACAATCACAGAGGGTTAGGGTTTTCAGCCCCAGCTCAACTCTGGGAAAGAAAAAGGACAGATAGGGACGCTGAAAATTAGTCCAGTCAGTTCAGTAGCTCAGTCGTGTCCGACTCTTTGGGACTCCATGAATCGCAGCACGCCAGGCCTCCCTGTCCATCACCAACTCCCAGAGTTCACTCAGACTCACGTCCATCGAGTTCGTGATGCCATCCAGCCATCTCATCCTCGGTCGTCCCCTTCTCCTCTTGCCCCCAATCCCTCCCAGCATCAGAGTCTTTTCCAGTGAGTCAACTCTTTACATGAGGTGGCCAAAGTACTGGAGTTTCAGCTTTAGCATCATTCCTTCCAAAGAAATCCCAGGGCTGATCTCCTCAGAATGGACTGGTTGGATCTCCTTGCAATCCAAGGGACTCTCAAGAGTCTTCTCCAACACCACAGTTCAAAAGCATCAATTCTTCGGCACTCAGCCTTCTTCACAGTCCAACTCTCACATCCATACATGACCACAGAAAAAACCACAGCTAGACGGGCCATAGCTTGACTAGACGGACCTTAGTTGGCAAAGTAATGTCTCTGCTTTTGAATATGCTATCTAGATTGGTCATAACTTTTCTTCCAAGGAGCAAGCGTCTTTTAATTTCATGGCTGCAATCACCATCTGCAGTGATTTTGGAGCCCCCCAAAATAAAGTCTGACACTGTTTCCACTGTTTCCCCATCTATTTGCCATGAAGTGATGGGACCAGATGCCATGATCTTCGTTTTCTGAATGTTGAGCTTTAAGCCAACTTTTTCACTCTCCTCTTTCATTTTCATCAAGAGGCTTTTTAGTTCTTCTTCACTTTCTGCCATAAAGGCGGTGTCATCTGCATATCTGAGGTTATTGATATTTCTCCCGGCAATGTTGATTCCAGCTTGTGCTTTATCCATCCCAGCGTTTCTCATGATGTACTCTGCATATAAGTTAAATAAGCAGGGTGACAATATACAGCCTTGATACCAAGGGACTCTCAAGAGTCTTCTCCAACACCACAGTTCAAAAGCATCAATTCTTCGGCACTCAGCCTTCTTCACAGTCCAACTCTCACATCCATACATGACCACAGAAAAAACCACAGCTAGACGGGCCATAGCTTGACTAGACGGACCTTAGTTGGCAAAGTAATGTCTCTGCTTTTGAATATGCTATCTAGATTGGTCATAACTTTTCTTCCAAGGAGCAAGCGTCTTTTAATTTCATGGCTGCAATCACCATCTGCAGTGATTTTGGAGCCCCCCAAAATAAAGTCTGACACTGTTTCCACTGTTTCCCCATCTATTTGCCATGAAGTGATGGGCCAGATGCCATGATCTTCGTTTTCTGAATGTTGAGCTTTAAGCCAACTTTTTCACTCTCCTCTTTCATTTTCATCAAGAGGCTTTTTAGTTCTTCTTCACTTTCTGCCATAAAGGCGGTGTCATCTGCATATCTGAGGTTATTGATATTTCTCCCGGCAATGTTGATTCCAGCTTGTGCTTTATCCATCCCAGCGTTTCTCATGATGTACTCTGCATATAAGTTAAATAAGCAGGGTGACAATATACAGCCTTGATGTACTCCTTTTCCTATTTGGAACCAGTCTGTTGTTCCATGTCCAGTTCTAAAAGGACATTTGATGATTATCCTGGGTGGTGAACACATACCACCTTCTGGAAGGATGGAGCATCTTATTTCCCTAAGAACTTTTTACCTGTTTATGTGGGTATTCATCTGTAATATCCTTTATAAGAAACTGATTGTAGTTCAGTTGCTCAGTCATGTCTGACTCTTTGCAACACCATGGAATGCAGCACGCCAGGCTTCCCTCCCTGTCCTTCACCATCTCCCGGTGCTTGCTCAAACTCATGTCCATTGAGTTGGTGACACCATCCCACCATCTTGTCCTTTGTCATCCTCTTTTTCTCCTGCCTTCAGTCTTTCCCAGAATCGGGGTCTTTTCTGATGAGTTAGCTTTTTGCATCAGGTGGCCCAAGTATCAAAGCTTTGGCTTTAGCATCAGTCGTTCCAATGAATATTAAGGATTAAGTTCCTTTAGGATTGACTGGTTTGATCTTTTTGCAGTCCAAGGGACTCTCAAGGGTCTTCTCCAACACCACAGTTCAAAAGCATCCATTCTTCAGTGCTCAGCCTTCTTTATGGTCCAACTCTCACATCGATACATGACTGCTGGAAAAACCATAGCTTTAACTAGACGGACCTTTTTTCAGCAATGTAATGTCCTCTGCTTTCTAATATACTGTCTACGTTGGTCATAGCTTTTCTTCCAAGGAGCAAGCATCTTTTAATTTCGTGGCTGAAGTCACCATCTGCAGTGATTTTGAGCCCCGAAAAATAAAGTCAGCCACTGTTTCCATCGTTTCCCCAGCTATTTGCCATGAAGTGATGGGACCAGATGCCATGATCTTTGTTTTTTGAATGTTGAGTTTTAAGTCAGCCTTTTCACTCTTTTCTTTGACCTTCATCAAGAGGCTCTTTAGTTCCTCTTCACTTTCTGCCATTAGGGTGGTGTCATCTGCATATCTGAGGTTATTAATATTTCTCCAGACAATCCTGATTCCAGCTTGTTCTTCATACAGTCTGGCATCTCATATGATGTACTTTGCACGTAAGTTAAATAAGCAGGGTGACAATATATAGCCTTGATGTACACTTTTCCCAATATTGAACCAGTTTGTTGTTCCATGTCTGGTTCTAACTGTTGCTTCTTGACCTGAATACAGGTTTTGCAAACTGGTAAACATAAGTAAATGTTTCTGTGAGCTGCTCTAGTTAATTAATCAAACTTGAGGAAGAGGTTGTTGGAATCTCCAATTTACAGGCTGATCTGAAGCACAGCTGACAACCTGGACTTGGAGACTGGCATCTGAAGTGAAAGCAGACTTGTGGAACTGAGTCTTTAACCTATGGGATCTGATGCTATCTCCAGGTAGTGTCAGAATTGAGTTAAATTTGCAGGACATGCAGTCTCTGTTCACTTAGAACTGGAGAATTGTTGGTGTTGGAAAAAACATCTGAGAGAGTAACTTGTTTTACTCAAAAATCTATCGGCATTTAAATGTCAGTCATATCTTTAAATGAATAAATCAAGTCCATTGGGTTGCAAAAGTGAAAGTGAAGTTGCTCAGTCATGTCCAACTCTTTGCGACCCCATGGACTATAGCCTACCAGGCTCCCTCTATGGGATTTTCCAGGCAAGAATACTGGAGTGTGTTGCCGTTTCCTTCTCCAGATCTTTCCGACCCAGGGATTGAACCTGGGTCTCCTGCATTGTAGGCAGATGCTTTACCGTCTGAGACACCAGGGAATTCCATGGAGTTGCAAAGACTTGGACAAAATTTAGAACTGAACAACAGCAACACATCTTTAAAATACTTTCACAGTCACATCTACAGTTGTGTTTGATTAAACAACTGGGCACAATAGCTTAGCCAACTTGACAGATAAAATTAACCATTATAGTCTCTGACCTTTAGACTACCTTTTAAAAGGCTCACCTGATTAGGTTAGGCTCATCCAGGATAATCTTTTTTTTTTTTTTTTGATGTCAATTTCTTCAAAACCTTAACTGCATCTTCAAAACTTTACCTTTGCCATATTCTGTTGGTTAGCAGCAAGTTATTGGTTCAACCCACACAAAAACATGGACAACCAGGGAACAAGAATTATGAAGGCCATCTTAGAATGCTGCCTCTGTGTGTGTGTGTGTGTGTGTGTGTGTATGCTTAGTTGTGTCTGTCTCTTTTTTGACCCTATGGACTGTGGCCTGCCTGGCTCCTCTGTCCTTGGGATTTCCCAGGCAAGAATACTGAAGTGGGTTATCATTTTCTTCTCTAGGGGATCTTCCCAACCCAGAGATCGAACCCACGTCTGTTGCATCTCCTGCATTGGCAGGCGGATTCTTTACCACTAGCACCACCTGGGAAGCTCCTAATTCTGCCTACTACAAAATAAAGAGCAAAACCTAGTGGTGACTCTCAGAATCTATGAAGCACAGTTTTTACAAGCCAACCTCTCTCCAGACTATTTCTCTCATTTATTCATTCATTTGTTTATCCATTCATTCATGTGGAAGAAAACCAAGCACATAGTAAACGGTATTGACTGCTGTCATTTTTATTTTTTATGGTTTAAACAATTATTGATAGTATATGCCCAGTGCTAGGTCTAATATATACCAGGTACTCAACAAATGATTGTGATGGTGTCAGATAATCAACAAACCATTGCAAGTTTAGAAGTAGGGACATCACTTGATCACCTTTGGGTTTTAGAAAGAGAATTTTTATCAGTAAAGAGGAAGATTTAAAAATCACAGTAGAGAAGGCAGAAACCAGTTAAGTCTATTGCAAGCATAGAGGAGAGAAAGTAGAGCCTGAACTAAAGCAATGAAAGTGGAGAAAAAGAGATAGAACTGAGATATTTAAAATATTGAAGAAATGGAAACTAGTTGCTAGAGATGATGAGCAATGAGCAGAAACTCAGGATAAATTTACTTAGATAATTGGATATGTAATTATGCCATTAATTTAAAACATAAGGGAAGATCCATGGAGTTCTGTTGGAGTTCTGTTGGAGAAATCATTGCTTTGGAGGGGTCTTCAAACATTCAGTGAAGATTTTAGTAGACGTCTACAGTAGAGAATAAGTTTCAGGAGACTCCAGTGAATATTTACCATTTAAGGAAAGCTGATGAGATTTCCTAGGTAAGGTTTTTAAGACAAATTAGAATAAGAATAAATGCAATTTATCAATGAGACTATTTGGGAAAAGAGGCTACAGACCACAGGAGAATATATTATCCTATTAATATAAACTAAACAATGCAATGCAGGAGACACAGGGAAAATGACTACCCTTTCTGGTATTCTTGTCAAAAATATCCCATAGACAGAGGAGCCTGGTGAGTTACAGTCCACAGGGTCGCAAAGAGTCAGACACAACTGAGCGACTAAGCAGCAGCATTTAATAATAATGTCAATAAAATAGGAAACGAAGTATCTGACTAATATAAACTAGACATAGATTCCTCGACAGCAATGATTTATTTCTGCTTCTTCACATTAGCAGACTTAGTATTCAAAATATTGTGGGTGGGCTCTAAATATGAATGAATACATTTGACGAGACAGGGCTTCCCTGGTGGCTGAAGCAGTAAAGAATCCACCTGCAATGCAGGAGACACAGGTTTGATCCCTGGATCTGGGAAGATCCCCTGGAGAAGGAAATGGCAACCCACTCTGGTATTCTTAATTGGGAAATCCCATGAACAGAGGAGACTGGCGGGCTACAGTCCATAGGGTTGCAGAGTGGGACAAGACTGAGCATGTACACACACAGGCCATGCAACAGGAATAATAACAATAAATACCTAATCTATGTAACAGCTGGAAAATGCTTAACAAGATATGAATAAAAACTAAAGTAGGATGTAAAGGTTGATCTGCACAGTGATTACAACTATGTAAAACATGCACAAATAGATAAGAATAAAATGAACTTAAACAAATGAAAAAAGTTTAATTTGTTAGGGTGATTGGAATGTTGCTTTTTTCTCTGCATTTAATTGGAGTTAGATTCATTCCCTGGTGGCTCAGATGGTAAAGAATTCGCCTGCAGTGTGGGAGACCTGGGTTCAATTCCTGGGTTGAGAAGATCCTCTGGAGAAGGGAACTGGCTACCCACTCCAGTATTCCGGCCTGGAGGATTCCATGGACAGAGAAACCTGACAGGCTACAGTTCATGGGGTCGCAAGGAATTGGACACAATGAGTGACTTTAACTTTCACTTTACATACTATAAGTAAACTGTGAAAACATATAGGACCAGAAGGCAAGAGAACTCTCCATACAGGCCCAATTCTATTGTGATGTCAGTTCACCTCTCTGAGGGAGTGCTGCTGTGCTGAAACCCAAAAAAGTTGATTCCAGATTTAATCAGGTAGAAAGAAGACAGTAGTAAAGGGGACAATATACTAGTCAGAGAAAAAAAGATTGTGTGAAGGCCCCAAGGGCAGAATGACTGGACCATAGAGTACAGGGAAGATGTGGCAAGACATGAACTTTGCTAGAGATCCCAAGCAAACAACCAAGGGCTTTAAATTTTATATGAAGGACAATGGGAACCTATTAAAGGTAGAATAAACAAAGATGTGGCTTGCACAAGGCTAGAAGCTCAGGCTAGAGAGCACACAGTTTCATCAAAATGTATTTACTATATGATGTTCCACATTCATTTTATATTTTTCTTAGCCCTGTCTAAGAATAACAATATTTTTCCAAAATGTTTTTTGATTCATTGTTTGTCCCCAGATTTAGCCAATGACAACCTCTTCAAGTGGGCTTGTGAGTTCTTTTAGTACGGCTCATCAATGTTTGAGCAAAATGTACTTTCTTGCAAAGTTTTTCTAGCTCACTTTATGCTTTCCAGTGGTGGTGGAGTCAGCTATTTCTCCAAGGAACCCTGGCTCCTTTTATTAGGGAATTGCATTTAAAAATTGAGGTCTGGGTGGTAAAAATATATCTTATCATTTTATTTATTTCAGTTCAGTTCAGTTGCTCAGTCGTATCCAACTCTTTCTGACCCCACGGGCTGCAGCGTGCCAGGCTTCCCTGTCCATTGCCAACTCCCAGAGCTTGCTCAAACTCATGTCGATTGAGTAGGTGATGCCATCCAACCATCTCATCCTCTGTCGTCCACTTATCCTCCTGCCTTCAGTCTTTCCCAAAGTCAGGCTCTTTTCCAATGAGTCAGTTCTTTGCATCAGGTAGCCAAAGTATTAGAGTTTCAGCTTCAGCATCAGTCCTTCCAGTGAATTTTCAGGATTATTTCCTTTAGGATTGACTGGTTTGATCTCCTTGCAGTCCAAGGGACTCTCAAGAGTCTTCTCCAACACCAAAAAACATCAATTCTTTGGCACATAGCTTTCTTTCTTTTTTATTTAAAAAAAAAAAAAGTGTGTTTGGAGCCATTGCATGGTCTGTGGGATCTTATTTCCACAACCAGGAGTTGAACTCTTACCTTTTGCAGTGAAAGCACAGAGTCTTTAACACTACGCTGCCACAGAATTTCCAAATTCTTTTAAAATATGAAAAGTCATCAAAGACAATTTTAGAGACTAAACTTGTTTTTAATACTGCAGAATTTTATTCTTAGGTATAAAAGATGAGCTAGGATGCTATGGACTCCAAAATTTTCTTTTTAGACTTTGGTAGTTCTGAAAACTAGAAGTTAGCTTGTTGTAAACATGGACTTGACCTTAGACTTTCATTGTAGTTTAGTATTATAGCCAAGAATTTGAGAAACACATGCAATTATTTGTATCAACTTTAACCTATTTTCCAATAACTATTAAAGAAGAAAAACGTAACTACCTTCTAATAGTGTGCTTCCCTCCCATCAACACTTAGGCCAAAGCTTCTTAGTGAAGTGAGTGAAGTTGCTCAGTTGTGTCCGAATCTTTGTGATCCCATAGACTGGGGCCTACCAGGCTCCTCCGTCCATGGGATTTTCCAGACGAGAGTACTGGAGTGGGTTGCCATTTAATCCTTCTTAGTACAAAGTACTTTAGTCTATTCCTTATTACTTTGTTTTACAGTTTTAAAAACGTTAATAATGATCTGGTGAATTGACTCTATGATCTGACAATGAATCAGATACTGAAAAATTTTTTTAAAGTACAAAGTGCCCATGATGATTTCAAATAATTGAGTTTCATATTTAAAATATTGATTCTAACAGTAATACTCTTCTCGAGTTTATTAATAATGGCTGAGCACTCATTACGTGCCAGACACTATACTCAGCATCTTTATGTATATTGCTTCATTCAATCCTCTCATTAGCCCTTAGAGGTGGGAATTATTATTTTTCATTTTAAAAAACAGAAAACTACAGCTCAGAGATGTTAATTAAAACTATCTAACAAAATGAAGGATCAAGTTAGACTTTAAAATCAGTCTTTCTGATTCTAAAGTGCCCTTAAGTGCTGCCTTACAACGTCTTAGTAGTATTAGCAAGCTAGTTAAGGTGGAATGTGCATAAGAGTTAGATGATAAGAGTTGCCTAAAGAAGATGGTGATGGAAGTCAGATTATGAGTAGAAAAATGATGTGATAACTTGAGGTTAAAATAGGAATCTAAATTTGAGAACCATATCTTGTCTATTGACTTCTGAACATTCTTCCACTTTTCTTAGTCACCACTGGTGCTACCAGACCTCAGATTTCAGTCCTGGACTCTCCTCAGAACACATAGGATACTACCCTCTCTTTCTTTTTAAAAATTATATAGCCCCTCTTTTTAAAAAATTAATTAATTTTATTTTTGGCTGTGCTGGTCTTTGTTGCTGCTCTCAGGCTTTCTCTAGTTGTGGTGAGTGGGGGCCACCCTTCACTGTGGTGCACAGGCTTCTCATTGCTGTGGCTTCTTTCGTTGAGGAGCATGGGCTCTAGGGGCACGGGCTTCAGCAACTGTGGCGCATGGGCTTAGTTGCCCTGCAGCATGTTAAATCTTTCTGGACCAGGGATCAAAACCATGTGTCTTGCATTGGCAGGCAGATTCTTAACCACTGGACCTCCAAGGAAGCCCACATATCTCCTCTTAAACTTTTTTTTTTGCCAAGATTTTATCTAATTTGAAGAATCAGTTAGTTCTCAAGGAATTTTAGAAAACTGCTGTGCTCCACTCCACCTATAATCATTTCCCCTTTCCCATGGACAACTGCTTTTAACTTTTCAGCTTATTATTTTGCCATCTTTTATATTTCTAAACCATATGTGGGCATTATCTATTGACTTCTCTCCGCTGAAGAGGAGGCCTTGGGTCTCTTCTTTTTCCTGCCTCACCTATAACATGCATCCTTTCTGTTGTTTTTCCTTCAGTTTAATCTTGTTGAAATTTAGCTTATATCAGTTATCTATTTATCTACTCATATATTCAGAGCTGAGGCATAAGATAACAAGGATTTAAGGATGACTTTATACTTTTCCTAGAGTTTAACTTTTTAATTTAATATTCTGCTACTTACCAGCAATTCAATTCCAAAGTCTCTCCCAGAGATGCTTTTACCTTCTCTAAACTAGACTGGTTATACCCTTCACCCGATACACAGCTATCATCCTGAGATCTCCCTTCATCAACATCCTGGGGATTTATTTCACCTCTCTTCTGTATTAGTGTTCCTTGTTTACCTCAGTTGCTTCCTCAGAAAGGATGCAAGGAAGTAAATATTTATATGTTTTAAAGTATTTTTATTCTATATCATAGCTGATGACAATTTGGCTGGCTATAAAATTCTAAACAGGAAATCATTTGCTTTCAGACATTTGAAGTGCATTGTTCAAGTATCTATTTGTTTCCAATGTTGCTACTGAAAAGTCTAAAGAAACCCTAACCCCCTATCTTTTGTGTGGGGTCATTCTTTTAACTGGAGAAGGGAATGGCAAACCACTTCAGTCTTCTTGCCTTGAGAATCCCTCAACAGTATGAAAAGGCAAAAAGATAGGACACTGAAAGATGAACTCCCCAGGTTGGTAGATGCCCAATATGCTACTGGAGATCAGTGGAGAAATAACTCCAGAAAGAATGAAGGGATGCAGCCAAAGCAAAAACAACATCCAGTTGTGAATGTGACTGGTGACAGAAGCAAGGTCCAATGCTCTAAGAGCAATATTGCATAGGAACCTGGAATGTGAGGTCCTTGAATCAGAGAAAAGTGGAAGTGATCAAACGGGAGATGGCAAGAATGAATGTTGACATTCTAGGAATCAGTGAACTAAGATGGACTGGAATGGGTGAATTTAACTCAGATGACCATTATATCTACTACTGCGGGCAGGAATCTCTTAGAAGAAATGGAGTAGCCATCATGGTCAACAAAAGAGTCCTTGGATGCAGTACTTGGGTGCAATCTCAAAAACGATAAAATGATCTCTGTTCGTTTCCAAGGCAAACCATTCAATATCAAGGTAATCCAAGTCTATGCCCCGACCAGGAATGCTGAAGAAGCTGAAGTTGAACGGTTCAATGAAGACCTACAAGACCTTCTAGAGCTAACATCCAAAAATGATGTCCTTTCCATTATAGGGAACTGGAATGCAAAAGTAGAAAGTCAAGAAATACCTGGAGTAACAGGTAAATTTGGCCTTGGAATGTGGAATGAAGCAGGGCAAAGGCTAATACAGTTTTGCCAAGAGAACGCACTGGTCATAGCAAACACCCTCTTCCAACAATACAAGAGAAGACTCTACACATGGACATCACCAGACAGATGGTCAACACTGAAATCAGATTGACTATATTCTTTGCAGCCAAAGATGGAGAAGCTCTGTACAGTCAGCAAAAATAAGACCGGGAGCTAGACTTAAATTGAAGAAAGTGGGGGAAACTACTAGACCCTTCAGGTATGACCTAAATCAAATCCCTTATGATTATACAGTGGAAGTGAGAAATAGATTCAAGGGACTAGATGTGATAGAGTGCCTGATGAACTATGGACGAGATTCGTGACATAGTACAGGACACAAGGATCAAACCATCCTCAAGAAAAATAAATGCAAAAAAGCAAAATATCTGTCTGAGGAGGCCTTACAAATAGCTGTGAAAAGAAGAGAAGCCAAACGCAAAGGAAAAAAGGAAAGATATGCCCATTTGAATGCAGAGTTCCAAAGAATAGCAAGGAGAGATAAGAAAGACTTCCTCAGTGATCAATACAAAGAAATAGAGGAAAAGAATATAATGGGAAAGACTAGAGATCTCTTCAAGAAAATTAGAGATACCAAGGGAACATTTCACGCAAAGATGGGCTCAATAAAGAAAAGAAATGGTATGGACCTAACAGCAGAAGATATTAAGAAGAGGTAGCAAGAATACAAAAAAGATCTTCACGACCCATATAATCATGATGGTGTGATCACTCACCTGTAACCAGACATCCTGGAATGTGAAGTTAAGTGAGCTTTAGGAAGTATCACTATGAACAAAGCTAAGTACAGGTGATGGAATTCCAGTTGAGCTATTTGAAATCCTAAAAGATGATGCTGTGAAAGTGCTAACTCAATATGCCAGCAAATTTGGAAAACTCAGCAGTGGTCACAGGACTGGATAAGGTCAGTTTTCATTCCAATCCCAAAGAAAGGCAATGCCAAAGAATGCTCAAGTAAGTAAGTAAGTAAGTAAAGTCACTGAGTCGTGTCCGACTTTTTGTGATCCCATGGACTGCAGCCCACCAGGCTCCTCAGTCCATGAGATTCTCCAAGCAAGAATCCTGGAGTGGGTTGCCATTTCCTTCTCCAGGGGATCTTCCCAACCCAGGGATAGAACCCCGGTCTCCCACATTGGAGGCAGACACTTTAACCTCTGAGCCACCAGGGAAGCCCAAGAATGCTCAAACTACCACACAATTGCACTCATCTCACATGCTAGCAAAGTAATGCTCAAAACTCCCCAAGCCAGGCTTCAGCAGTACGTGAACCATGAACTTCCAGATGTTCAAGCTGGTTTTAGAAAAGGCAGAGGAACCAGAGATCAAATTGCCAACATTCGCTGGATCATGGAAAAAGCAAGAGAGTTCCAGAAAAACATCTATTTCTGCTTTATTGACTATGCCAAAGGCTTTGACTGTGTGGATCACAGTAAACTGTGGAAAATTCTAAAACAGATGGGAATACCAGACCACCTGACCTGCCTTTGAGAAATCTGTGTGCAGGTCAGGAAGCAACAGTTAGAACTGGACATGGAACAACAGACTGGTTCCAAATAGGAAAAGGAGTACATCAAGGCTGTATGTTGTCACCCTGCTTGTATTAACTTCTATGCAGAGTACATCATGAGAAACGCTGGGCTGAATGAAGCACAAGCTGGAATAAAGATTGGCGGGAGAAATATCAATCACCTCAGATATGCAAATGACACCACCCTTATAGCAGAAAGTGAAGAGGAACTAAAGAGCCTCTTGATGAAAGTGAAAGAGGAGAGTGAAAAAGTTGGCTTAAAGCTCAACATTCAGAAAATTAAGATCATGGCATCTGGTCCCATCACTTCATGACAGATAGATGAGGAAACAGTGGAAACAGTGTCAGACTTTATTTTGGGGGCTCCAAAATCCCTGCAGATGGTGACTGCAGCCATGAAATTAAAAGACACTTACTCCTTGGAAGGAAAGTTATGACCAACCTAGACAGCNGCTTAAAGCTCAACATTCAGAAAATTAAGATCATGGCATCTGGTCCCATCACTTCATGACAGATAGATGAGGAAACAGTGGAAACAGTGTCAGACTATATTTTGGGGGGCTCCAAAATCACTGCAGAAGGTGATTGCAGCCATGAAATTAAAAGACGCTTACTCTTTGGAAGGAAACTTATGACCAACCTGGACAGCATATTAAAAAGCAGAGACATTACTTTGTCAACAAAGGTCTGTCTAGCCAAGGCTATGGTTTTTCCAGTAGTCATGTGTGGATGTGAGATTGGACTATAAGAAAGCTGAGAGCCAAAGAATTGATGCTTTTGAACTGTGGTGTTGGAGAAGACTCTTGAGAGTCCCTTGGACTGCAAAGAGATCCAACCAGTCCATCCTAAAGGAGATCAGTCCTGGGTGTTCATTGGAAGGGCTGATGTTGAAGCTGAAACTCCAATACCCTGGCCACCTGATGCGAAGACCTGACTCATTTGAAAAGACCCTGATATTGGGAAGTATTGAGGGGAGGAGGAGAAGGGGACGACAGAGGATCAGATTGTTAGATGCATCACCGACTCAATAGACGTGAGTTTGGGTAAACTCCGGGAGTTGGTCATGGACTGGGAGGCCTGGCATGCTGTGGTTCATGGGGTGGCAAAGAGTCAGACATGACTGAGTGACTGAACTGAACTGATTCTTGTAACTATTTTTGTCTCAAATATTCTGGAATTCCATGCTGATGTACTTTGGTGTGATCTTCTTTATATGTATGGATACACACAGGTATCGTGTCTTTCTTTTTAGGTCATGTTCCTGAATTAATTCATTGACTCTTTCTCCTCTCCCTTTTCTCTGTTCTTACTTGTAGAATTAATAGAATGTTTACTATTTGGATGTGGTATCTCCTAAACTGATTCTAATTTTCTTATCTTTTCTCTCCTAGTGCACATATCTTAATATTTTTGCTCTATTTTGTGGAAGATTTCTCCAGCTTCTCTATTGTGTTTTTCATTTTTGCTATCATACTTTTCAATTTCAGAGGCTCTTTCTAATTTTCTAAAATAAATAAATTATATAAGTGCCTTAGCCCATTTGTGGTATAATAAAATATTACAGACTGAGTGGCTTATAAGAAATAAATTTATTTCTCACTGTTCTGGAAGCTAGTATGTCCAAGACCATGGTGCTGACGAATTTGATGTCTGGTGAGGGCCCACTTTCTCATAGACAACTGTTTTTTCACTGTAACTGCTTGTGGTGGGAAGGGCATGGAATCTCTCTTTTATGAGGGCATTAATCCCATTCATGAGGGCTTGGTTCTCAGGATCTAATCATTCCTCAATGCATGTATGCAATGTATGTAATATAGTATATATATGTTTTTACATTCTTCAGATAAATATCATATATATGCAAACATAAACATTTCTGTTATGTTTGACCATATTAATATATTATTGGACTGCAAGGAGATCCAACCAGTCCATTCTGAAGGAGATCAACCCTGGGATTTCTTTGAAAGGAATGATGCTAAAGCTGAAACTCCAGTACTTTGGCCACTTCATGTGAAGTTGACTCATTGAAAAAGACTCTGATGCTGGGAGGGATTGGGGGCAGGAGGAGAAGGGGACGACAGAGGATGAGATGGCTGGATGGCATCACTGACTCGATGGACGTGAGTCTGAGTAAACTCCGGGAGTTGGTGATGGACAGGGAGGCCTGGTACGCTGCGATTCATGGGGTTGCAAAGAGTCGGACATGACTGAGCGACTGAACTGAACTGAACTGAATGATCTTTTGTAAGATTTTGTAAGATTGTCCACCTTGTATTGTCTCTGTATCTTTCAAGGTAACCTACATTACTGTTCCAACAGATGTTTTACCTATTTGCTTATGGTCTTGGTCACTGACTTCTTAAAATGACATGACTGAGCGACTGAACTGAACTGAACTGAATGATCTTTTGTAAGATTTTGTAAGATTGTCCACCTTGTATTGTCTCTGTATCTTTCAAGGTAACCTACATTACTGTTCCAACAGATGTTTTACCTATTTGCTTATGGTCTTGGTCACTGACTTCTTAAAAAAGGGCTCTTTTACACTCTCAGTGAAGCTGAAGCAAGATCATATCATAAAATTCCTGTTCAGTTTCTATTTTCCTTGGAAGGTATATGTAACAGAGGCAATACAGCCTCTTCTGTATACATCTAGGTTCAGGGTTTTCAAAACTAAACAAGAAACAGGAAATTGCCTAGGGATGGGTGATAAAAAGAAAAGCAAGGGAATATTTAGCAGAGACGTCAGGATAGCAGTTCTTGGGATGGGTGAAAGAAAGATTTTCGACCTGGGAGGGATAAGAAAAGAGCTTCTAAAACACTAATGATGTTTTATATTTTAGGTTAATGGCCTTCTCAGTGTTCATTCTATTGTTACTTTTATTCTCTAGATTGACTTATTTTTACATACTTTATGAATGTATGACATATCTGAAATTTTAAAAGATGATGTGCAAACTTAAAACATGATAGGCATTTTCAGTTTTACTGTAAAATTCCTTGTATTTTGAATTTAACCACTTTGTTAACTTTGACTATACTATTTATAATAAGGTATTTTGAAAGATAACTGCAGATGATGTATACTTTGAATTAGTTTTGAAAAGGTTTTGGATATTACTACTTTGTAACACATGTGACATTTAATATTTTTTCCAATTTCCAATATAAAGGAAATTTCAAAGCCCAAAAGATGGAAATACATATCTTTTAAACATTTTACTGTCCAGTACTCTCAAGAGTTAGTAAGACAGGAGAGAGAATTGGTTTTATAAAATATTTTTAAAACAGGCCATATTATTTCTAATGATATGAAATGTGCATCAAAGAAAATTATTCTAAAACTCTATAAAGCATGACAGTATCAGAGTTCTGGTCAATTATGATAGAGGAATTGGCTAGAACCCATATAATCTGCATGTGAATTTGATTAAAATTGTTTTGCTTCAAATCTATCCTTGGTGATGTTAAGAGGAAGATATTCCTAAATAAACATGTAGATGCAGTTGAATCAAAATGGAAAAGAAGATATATACTTTAACTGAGGGTAGATAAGAAAATTTTTGGTTTTCTTAGGTTCAATGAATTTTTTATCTGGTTTAACTGTTCTCGTTTTTTGCTTTTCTTATGAACTCACTTATTCATTTTGCTCCCTGTGAATAAGTTAACAACTTTTAAAAAGGAGTTGCAGTAATACTAATGGTACCTTGCTATTAAGAAGCCTTAAAATCAGGGGATGTCCAGGGTGTAATGGATTCTGTCCACTGAATAAAGCTTGATTTTTATTCATAAGTAGGTTTTTTTCCCCCCTCTGCCAGGCATTATTAGATATACTGGTTAATATAATCTAACCAAATATAAATTTGTATAGAGTAAAAGATAGGATTTTTGAAAATTCTAGTGTGACATTAAGAGTAACTGATACTTATAATTTTTTGTTCACTCATCAATTAATTAATTTCTGGAATATATACAACATGTCAACTATATGCTAAGTGCTAGCTATGTAAAGAGCAAGAAAAGACATGGTCAGCTTCTTTCAATGTCATATTCTTTTTACCCCCATTTTTATTTCAATAAATATTTTAAACTGTTTACAATGTTGTGTTGTTTCTGCCATACAACAATGCAAATCAGCCATAATTACATATATGGGCATATGTTGAGTAAAACTTTAAAATTATGTGGATTCTCCATCCTCTCCTTAAGGAGTAAAGGATGGGAGAAAAGTGAAAAAGGATATAATTCTTGAATCTTCAGTTTCCATTGAATTCTCCAACTTACTAACTACATTGAACATAGCTTTAATATGAAAATAGTAACCATAATGCTCTTATTCATAGATCATATTGTTGCTGAGTGGCTCAGCATTCATTGTGAGAAAGAACAAATAATATATAACTTCACTTAGAAATGGCTTGAGAACTTATTATTAATATACCCATGCAGTCTTGATATTTTATTATAATTTTGTTTCCTGAAAGTCACTTACAGATTTATTTTATTTCTTTTTCTGATCTTGCTTTGCAAATTCTTCTTCTACCATGACAGGAAAATAGAAACATTTTTTCCTTCTCTACTTGGGGAAAAGGTTGTCCTTGGTAAGATGACATTTTGAGGGAATAATACATAATTAATTCATAGCAACTCAACGAGTGTACTAACTCTGAATTTCATCTTCTTGATAATCCCACATTCAAAGACATCGGTTTTCTAGGTAAATATACTTGGAAGGCATTTTAATGATACTGTTTTGTTATTATTATTATTATTGCATCTTCCATGCAAAAAATTTTTGTCCATATTGCACAGCTTGCAGGATTTTAAGTTCCCCCACTAAGGATGGAATCTATGCCCTGTGCAATGGAAGCACAGACTCCTAACTACTTCATGAGAATGTTGTGAGATAAAAACACCTTAATACTTAATAATTATAATTCAATCCTATCTCATGAAGATGCATATTCTTTGTACATCATGAACTCTTTGGGAGAAGAATTTTATATTAATCAAATGTCTAATTTAAACACTTAGCAAAATGCCTGGCCTGGCAGATAGTATATAGCCAATTTTTTTCATTTGATTGAATGGTACTAACAATGGTAATGGGTCTCATAAATAACAAGACAAATTGGAGACCTATTATAACTGGATATTTCATTTAAATGCTTCTTTTTAGTTATCATTACTTTCATTTTTCTTTAGTTATATAGATGTCAAGATGGTCAGTATGTATTGGATATTAGGGTATGGTCTGTTTTGAGGCTTTCAATTATGTTGGTTCAATTGAATTGTGAAGCTGTTACACAGAAGATAAATGAGTACCTTCCTTCAAGAAATTACAATCTAATTGAAAATGTACAAATGCCTTTACAAAAAGGACTAAGAGAATTTTGAAAACAACAAATAAATGTGATGTATTAGAGGGCTTCAAACCTTTTATATCTCGATTAAAATGTAATATATACATTTTAGATGGTGATCAAGCATGTATACATATAAATAACTTAAAAAAGCTTCATAAAACAATAAGTACTTTTATAGTTGCATTCTGGTTTTTTATTTTATCATATTGTACTTTGTTTAATTTTTAAAATTCTGGAATCTGCCAACTAAACTTTAGCTTAGTTTATGACCCATAATTAAGTCATGGCCTACTTTTGGAAAACATTGAGCTTGTTAGATTACTACTAAATCATTTTTCATTTATCTACGATAGCATGCCTTCTATGCTTTCAGTGTTTCGATCCACAAAAGTTATGGAGAAGATATAAAATGATGACACAATGGCAGTCATTTTGTATGAGGCAAAAATTGTTTGACAAGAATATAGTTGATAAAGCTACAGGTTTCTAGAGAGAATAATCCAGGGCAATAAGTGTGAACCNACTAAAAATCTTAAAACAGTTTGACTTATTCCTAAGAACAGAAAGAAAAAAATTAGCTACACAATATAGTATATTGTTCAAGAGTTAAATATAACCTAGTCTGTGCAAAAAGACTATGAGCAGAAAGAAAAAAAAGCTCTGAATTGACCTTCACAGAAGTTTCCCCAGGTTAGCCAAGGGGCTTCCCTGATAGCTCAGTTGGTAAAGAATCCGCCTGCAATGCAGGAAACCCCGGTTCGATTCCTAGGTCAGGAAGATCCCCTGGAGAAGGGATAGGCTACCCACTGCTGGGGGCCAGCGTGAGGAACTCCGCCCATGGCAAAGGTCACGAGGAAGGAGGCTTGACATACGCAAAGGTGTGATCAAGCCTCAGGAAACCCCCTGTTCCTGAGCATCTACCCCCAAAACTAGAGTCTGTTTTATGCTCTCACCTACACCTCTGACTTTATGGGGGGCTCTCCCCCATAACCATTTCTCTCGGAGAAGGAGTTAACTTGCAGCTCCAGTTAATAAAAATTCCTGGGCATGACAAGAGTGTTTCAGCTTACGAACTCCTCTGAAGGTTATCTAGCCTGCTTGCACAGGTTCATCCGGCCACATGTGATTGTTTACAGCCTCCCAACAGTGAGAGGCACGAGATGTTTTAGACTTACTAAAGGCAGATTCTTTTGGGAGGTTAGAATTTATTAGTATAGTGGGTTGGTTAGGAATTATATTGGTGAAGGGTTTTTCATTTGTTGTGCCAATAATTGCTGCTGATTCCCTGCCCTGGGTATGACAAGGGTGTCTCAGGTCAAACCTCTCTGCTGACAGACTAGTTCGTGTGACAGGATTATCCATACTCCTGCCAAGCACATGATTGTTTACTATCTCTCAACCATAGACAGCACAGAGAGTTTGGGGTATTTTGAAGGTCTTAATTAGCATAGGGCTTTTCTCATTGTTGAGTCAATGATTGCTGCCAGGCCTCCACGTTCTTAGGCACCTGGGAATATATTAATCAATGTATTTGGAATATAGAAAAGGAAATATAGTAGTTTTTGATGTTAGCAATACTAGACTTTTTGAATTAAGAATTTTCTGTTTTGTTATAGATCACTGTACTTTGTTATAAATCACTGTGTCCTTGCTATGTAAAAATGTAACTTTATCACTATCTTAAGACTAAATAGATCTTAAGGGGAACATTGGTGAAGGGATTTCATTTGTTGGGCTGATGTTTGCTGCTAAATCTCCATATTCCCTGCCCTTATAATGAATATAACTAGCATATAAGAGAAATAAGTATTAACCTATAAGATTAATCATGTTAATCATGGGTTAAATAAATTCCTTTCTCGATTGTAACTCACTACACCCTCACCCTATAGGAATGCAACTTTATTTGGAGGGTGGTGCCTGGTTTAAGAAAAAACACCCTTGGAAAAAATAAGTTGTTTTGTTATCAGAAAGGGTCATAAAATGTCAGCAGGCCTCATGGCCAGAAGATGATGTAAAACCCCTAAGACCTTTTTGTATACATTTATGCAAAGCACCTGATTTTGATAAAGGTCAGGACTGCTGACCCCCGCGTGACTCTGTATTCATCCCTATGTATAACAAAAGGTATATAAGCAAACCTGAAAATAAAAAAAAAATGGGGTCAGTTTCTGCAAAGACTGATTCCCCCGTGTTGTTCTTTCTTTCCCCTTCTGGCTGAATTCCCATCTGGGGAGTGGGTACTCACCAAGCCTGCTAATTATGCCTGGGCTTCTAAGATCGGACCAGGGAGGCCTCAGTGCCTCCTCTCCTTCAGGAGAATGGAAAGACGCCTGTGGCCTACGTAGGTGGTGATCGGTATTCCACGTAAACCAAGTTATTCAGCCTCTTTTTCTCCACTAATTTTCCTACTACACTATCCGTTTCTAATATTTCTCTATATCTGTAATTAAATAGGTTTTTTCCTAGGACACCGACTCCGTCCCCACCTTCGAATCACCCTGGATCCACCGGGGCTGGACCCCGGCATTCCACTCCAGTATTCTTGGGCTTCCCTTGTGGTTCAGCTGATAAAGAATCTCCTGCAGTGCGGGAGACCTGGGTTCGATCCCTGGAGCTACCCATTCCAGTATTCTGGCCTGGAGAATTCCATAGACTGTATAGTGGGCTAATTATTCTGTATTTCAAGTCACTGTAGTTGTCCTCAGACCTGTTTATACCAGTTTTGTTGCAGAGAAGCCAATTCTGACTCCATGTTGGAACTGTTTCTTTGACTTGCTTTTTGCTACTTTTGTTATAACAGCCTGCCTCAGAATCCTGCCTCTGACTATAAAGTGCCTTTGTTCAGAACCTAGTGCACCTGTAGATGGCAGGAGAGAAGAAATCAACACATCCCCTGCCTGAGGCTTGCCATTCCAGGAGACTGGCAAGATTAATGGTCTTTTTACTTTGCTTCCTCACCTTCTCCATCTCTGATCTATAAAAGAACCTGGCATCCAGATTCTGATAAGATGGTTATTTTGAGGTGTTAGGCTGCCATCTTCCTGGTCAGCCAGCTCCTCAATCAATGTCTTCCTTGCCCCAATCCCTCGTCTCTCGGATTCACTGGCCTGTTGTGCAGCGAGCAGAGCAGAGCAAGTTTGGACTCAGTAACAGTTTTATTTTTAAATATAATTTATCTAATTTAATGAACTAGGTAAATAGCTGATATACAAAAAGAGGGTTGCTATTTCTATGAAACTAAAGTGATTGCTTTGGAAAGATTGAATAAAGGTAAGTTGTTAAACTTGCCATCAAATTTGGTGTAAACAAGACAGATACAAAAAGACTGGTAGGGGGAAAGATAGGAATCTAGCAGGTTTCTATTACCAGACTATTGTGAAAGAGTCTATAAACTTGCTCTGATTTAAAGAAAACTAAACTAAAATTATACAGGATGCTGCTGCTGCTGCTGCTGCTGCTAAGTCGCTTCAATCATGTCCGACTCTGTGCGACCCCATAGACAGCAGCCCACCAGGCTCCCCCGTCCCTGGGATTCTCCAGGCAAAAACACTGGAGTGGGTTGCCATTTCCTTCTCCAATGCATGAAAGTGAGAAGTAAAAGTGAAGTCGCTCAGTCGTGTCCGACTCTTAGCGACCCCATGGACTGCAGCCTAGCAGGCTCCTCCGCCCACAGGATTTTCCAGGCAAGAGTACTGCACTGTGGCTATAATTCTTCCATGATAAATGATGTGGATCTTCAGTCGTGTCCGACTCTGTGCGACCCCATAGACGGCAGCCCACCAGGCTCCCCCGTCCCTGGGATTCTCCAGGCAAGAACACTGGAGTGGGTTGCCATTTCCTTCTCCAATGCATGAAAGTGAGAAGTAAAAGTGAAGTCGCTCAGTCGTGTCCGACTCTTAGCGACCCCATGGACTGCAGCCTAGCAGGCTCCTCCGCCCACAGGATTTTCCAGGCAAGAGTACTGCACTGTGGCTATAATTCTTCCATGATAAATGATGTGGAACTCAAAATCAGTGGATCCACACACAAAGCCCTGGCATTATAGTAAATGATTGACAAATGACTATGTGTTTGTAGTCTTAGGGTTAAAATAGTTAAAAGTATATAATCTTGTTTTTGAGAATTATGCAGTTTGACCTTTATGATTATTCGATTTCAACTAAAGTGGCTAAGAAGGATTCAACCATAGTTAAATTTCTAAAGAAGCACAGTCTAAAAAACTTATGTGAGAACAAGACACAGGAGTTTCTATGGTTGTGCTGTCATCAGGAGACTATGCAGGATGTCAACATGAACTTAAAATAGATGTTTTTAAAGGAGATAATGGAGAAAGCACTTATGAGTATATAATACCGTTACTGTTTCAAAACACTGATAGACCAGATCAAAGAACCACCAAAGTGAAGTTGCTCAGTCGTGCCCGACTCTTTGCGACCCCATGGACAGTAGCCTGCACCAAGCTACTCCATCCATGGGATTTTCTAGGCAAGAGTACTGGAGTGGGTTGCCATTTCCTTCTCCAGGGAATCTTCCCGACCCAGGGATCAAACCTAGGTCTCCCACGTTGTAGACAAACGTTTTACCATCTGAGCCACCAGGGAAGTATAAAGTTATTGGTAAAATAAAGAAACATCTAAATTGTGGCAAATTTGTGATCAGAGGACCCCTCATAAATTTACTGTAAATACAGTAAATTATTCTTTTAACTTTTTTTGGTAAATTTTTATTGGAGTATAGTTGATTTACAATGTTGTATTAGTTCAAGTGTATAGCAAAGTGAATCAGTTACACATATACATGTATCCACTCTTTTTAGATACTTTTCCCATATAGGTCATTACAAGGTATTGAAGAAAGTTCCCCATTGCTATACAGTAGTTCCCTAGTTATCTATTTTACCATTCTTACTTTTTAAATAATGTTTCTAGAAACAATATTTCAGAAATTAATTCTACTTTGTAGATGCATAATTTTAAGTGTTGGTAGGGAGAGAAGAGGAAGGAACTAGTAATATACCTTTCATAGTATTTTTTTTATACTACACTGCTTTTAAGTGCTTAGAGTATGAGCAGAATCATTAAAGTTGATATTCTGTATTTTCTTTTTTAAACTGATAGAGCCTTTTTGCAATATACAAATCTAAAAAAAGAACTGCTCCCTAGTTCTCTGTAAATATAGTCCCCAATCACTAATTTACTCTAATCCTGTTTTATAGGTGAGACAAAAGGGTACAGATAGAACTTGCATAAGGCCATAAAATTGAGGGATAGCTAATTCCAGTTCTAACATTCTTAATTACTTAGATTTACAACTGAGTTTCTTGAACTGTTCTAACAATTTAAAACTACACATTTAAAAGAATTAAAATATCCTACAATCCAACAACAAAAAACAACTTTATTAAAACTTAGGCAAAGAGGTTAAATACTTTCCAAAGAAAATGTAAAAACGGTCAATAAGCACATGAAAAGATGCTTAGCACAGCTAATAATATTAGGGAAATGCACATCAAAACAACGACCACTTCACACCCGTTAGGAAGGGTATTATAAAACAACGACGAAAGTAACAAGTGTTGGCAGGGATGAATGGAAACTGGAAACCTTGTGATTGCTGGTGGAAACTTAAAATAGTGCCGCTGCTGTGGAACATAGCAAAGCAGTTCATTAAAAGAGTAAACACAGAGTTACCATATGCTTCAACAATTCTATTCGTAGTTATATACACAAAAGAACAGAAAGCAGGGTCTGGAACAGATATGGTATGGACACCCAGGTGTCTATCAACAGAAAACTGAAAAAACAAAATGTGATATATACATACAATGAAATATTATTCAGACTTGAAGAGGAAGAGAATTCTGACACAGATGAACCTTAGGATATTATGCTAAGTGAAAAACGCCAGGCACAAAAAGACAAATACTGAAATACTGCATGATTTCATTTATGGAAGATACCCAGAGTAGCCAAACTCACAGACAAAGTAGAATGCTAGTTGCCAGGGTCTGGGGAAGAGGGAAATGAAGAGCTATGGTTTAATGGGTTCATAGTTTTAGTTCTGCAAGATCAAGAGTACTAGATTACAACACTGTGGAACAATTATCCTACAATTAAAAAATAAATTAAGAGAAGAGTACAGGAGACTGATTGAATAGTGATATACTTAACTCTAAAACAGAGGTTGAGATGTTAAATTTATGTGCATTTTATTACAATAAAAAAAAGAAAGCCTGTAGACCAGTAGTTTTCAAACTTTAAAAGTCATCAGAATCACCTGTAGGGCCTATTATTAAAACACAAATTACTGGGCTCCATCCCCATAGTTTCAAACTTAGTAAATCTGCAATGGGGATGAAAATTTGTGTTTCTAGCGTGTTCCTGGATGATGCCCAGGTTGCAGGCCCCGGGGTGACATTTGAGAAACACTGCATCAAGCCAGGATGGGCCCTTCCAACATAAATATCCTACAATTAAAAAATAAATTAAGAGAAGAGTACAGGAGACTGATTGAATAGTGATATACTTAACTCTAAAACAGAGGTTGAGATGTTAAATTTATGTGCATTTTATTACAATAAAAAAAAGAAAGCCTGTAGACCAGTAGTTTTCAAACTTTAAAAGTCATCAGAATCACCTGTAGGGCCTATTATTAAAACACAAATTACTGGGCTCCATCCCCATAGTTTCAAACTTAGTAAATCTGCAATGGGGATGAAAATTTGTGTTTCTAGCGTGTTCCTGGATGATGCCCAGGTTGCAGGCCCCGGGGTGACATTTGAGAAACACTGCATCAAGCCAGGATGGGCCCTTCCAACATAAAATCAGTGATTTGCTATTAATGGCCATTACAGTGACTTCTTTTTAGCGAAATGAGAACTTTATGAATGGAAACTCTGGCACAGGATAAAAGCATTTACTGTGGAGTCACAAGTTCCAGATTCTATCATTTACCAAATTTTAATATATATATATATATATATATATATATCCTGGATAAATTCTTCTGCTTTTTGAGACTAATTTTCCTTGCCTCTATTTTGGTGTTAGTATCTTAAGCTCTCAAAGTAAGTTAATAACAAAAGCTAATTTTGGGCAGGGGGAAGGGGGACTTCAAACCAATTTAATGTTTTACACAGTCACAAAATTTTAGAATGAAGTTTCATGTTCTTAGGGCCCACAATTATAATCTTTTTGATGATAATAAGTTTCCCAAAGGGCTCCTTATCTAAGGAGTTCAAAGACCCCAAGTAGGTAGTACACTTATAGAGTAAAAATGATACATCTGAGAGTATTTGTATGAAATTATTTCAAGCCGTACCATGAAGATTTAAAATACATGCTTCAGAAAAGTTACTTCAAATTAATAAGCTCTTTTAGAGAATATCTTTTTCAGTAGCATCAGCCAAAACCCAAGACTTACCCATTTCATAATTGGAGCCCAGAAAAATACTGTTCTGGGACCTGAAAAAAAAAGAAGCAAAAATTTAGCAATTACCCAACTATTTTCTATATGTCTTTTAAATAGCCATCACCACATTTCAAAAACTCAAAGATTTATCAATCTATTTCTAATAATTATTACTGTGCTTTCTGCATGCTTTATATTTAAGTTAAAATTTAGAGAGTCACCACGGTATCAATTTTTCATACAAGTTGTTTTGATTTCCTTGTCAATTCTCCATATTTTTGAGAACTATCAAAATTAGCTAAAGTATAATAGAGGTAGTTTTGGAAACTATTCTCAGTGTATGCTTTGAACATGGAACTTAATATAATTTTATTTAAGGATAATCTTCAACTTGAGGAAATGATAAATTATGGAATTTTTGTGATATAAACCTCAGTATATATATATGTATATATTCACTAATTCTATTAATATTTATTATTATAAATGATGTCACCACATGTATTCTAATAAAAGTTCTTACAAAAATTCTATTTATCCTAGTAAAAAATTAATGAACCTAACTTAAAATTAATTTAACCTAACTTTAAAGGGCACACAAGAAAGGAAGGGGAAAGTCCTTGTTTTAGTTATCCCAGTACTCATCTACCTCATGCAAAATGTTCAATAAATGTTGACAGTAGTTTTGAAATACTGTCAGTATTTTGAATATATCTGAATTTCAAAATAGAGACGACATTTTGAAAAACAACTCTGGTTTTCCAGATAACCTGGAATTTGAGAAGCATTGTGAATTTCAGAAACAAATAAGCAATTTGTTTCAGAGCTGGAAGTAAACTCACAGATCATCCTTATTTTTACCAATAAGGCTCAGAGAAGTTCCATGACCTACTCAAGTCATGTGGGTAGTAAGCCCAGCATTGTAACTAGAAACTAAATGTTCTAACTCTCAAACTTGTGCTCTTTAGCCAATAACTAATAACATAAGTTCTTACTCTTCCAAATCACACATCTCTTTTAACCTTTCAGGGCATACAGTGACAGTAAAAAAACAGATTTGTCCATGGTAAATCAAAAGCTAAATCCAATACACATCAGAGCACTTAATATGGTATGTATGTTCTCTACACACTGGATCAACAAAAGACATTTATTTCTTAACATAATTTCACATAAGATTTTTAAACCAACTCAAAATTTAAAAAGTTATGATTATTATTTCTACCTTAATATTCTACTTTATAAAAATAAATAAATCACATCTAAAAGGGCATAATCACCCAAATGTAACATTTATTTCTCTTCATCTACTCCAGTAATTTTTCTCAATAGCACTATCACGTAAAGATGATTTTTTTTTTCCAATTTTACTCCTAATAGATGAGCATGGGAATACCAGACCACCTCGCCTGCCTCCTGAGAAACCTATAAGGAGGTCAAGAAGCAACAGTTAGAACCGAACTTGGAACAACAGACTGGTTCAAAACTGGAAAACGAATACATCAAGGCTGTATACTGTTACCCTGATTATTAAACTTATATGCAAAGACAACATGCAAAATGCCGGGTTAGATGAAGCACAAGCTGGAATCAAGATTGCGGAGAGAAACGTCAATAACCTTAGATATGCAGATGACACTACTCTTTACAGCAGAAAGCAAAGAGGAACTAAGGAGCCTCTTAATGAAGGTGGAAGAGGAGAGTCTAAAAGCTGGTTTAAAGTTCAACATTCAAAAAAATAAGATCATCGTATCTGGTCCCATTCCTTCATGGCAAATAGATGGGGAAACAATGGAAACAGTGACAGACTTTGTTTTTGGGGGCTCCAAAAGTCATTGTGGACAGTGAATGCAGCCATGAAATCAAAAGACACTTTTGTAGAAAAGCTGACAAACCCAGACAGTGCATTCTAAAGCAGAGACATTACTTTGTCACAAAGGTCCATACAGTCAAAGCTATGGTTTTTCTAGTAGTCAGCTATGGATGTGCGTGTAGGACCATAAAGAAGGCTGAACACCGAAGAACTGATGCTTTCAAACTGTGGTGCTGGAGAACTCTTGAGAGCCCCGTGGACCAAGGAGATCACACCGGTCAATCCTAAATGAAATCAACCCTGAAAATTCACTGGAAGGGCTGATGCTGAAGCTCTAATACTTTGGCTACCTGATGCAAAGAACTGACTCATTGGAAAAGACCCTGATGCTGGGAAAGATTGAAGGCAGGAGGAGAAGGGGACAACAGAAGATGAGATGTTTGGATGGCATCACTGACTCGATGGACATGAGTTTGAGCAAGTTCCAGGAGATGGTGAAGGACAGAGAAGACTGGTGTGCTGCAGTCCATGTGGTCACAAAGAGTTGGACACGACTGAGAACTGAACAAGGTGACTATTCACTGTCATTAATAAAGAAATGTTTCCAATCACATACATAAATAACATTTAAAAGATAAAATTGAATTAAACCTATTATTTAAAAATAACAGATAGTGAAACTGAAAAAGCATGCAGCTAAAAAAAGAAAATGCAGGGATTTAAGTTAAGATTTAGTTGCAGTTGTGGCTTTAATTTGTTGCAGAGATCATTCGTTCATTCACTCATAGTAATTACTTCATGCTTTGTAGTCTCCTAGGCACT
Organism: Aepyceros melampus; assembly: GCA_006408695.1. Taxonomy (NCBI): domain Eukaryota; kingdom Metazoa; phylum Chordata; class Mammalia; order Artiodactyla; family Bovidae; genus Aepyceros; species Aepyceros melampus. The sequence goes on from SJXQ01002798.1 coordinate 36,563, forward strand.
AAGGATACATTGGCAAATAAAACACGGTGCTGGCTTTTAATAACTTAAGCACAGGCAGGTTAAGTAAAATCATATCTGTAAGCTGTATAAAAACATTTAAGGGAAACAATTCTAAAGTGCTTTTCATCAAAACCACTCTAGTTTCAGTTATATACCACCACTCAAAAGTGAAAATTAAATCAGTGATAATACTCCTTTTTGGGGTGCATTTTGGCTGAATTACTATCAAAAGTAGTTGATTAATGTTAACAATAAGGAGAGAATTTGAAAAATATAAAAAATGGTATTTGATCCTTGTGTAACTTTTGCTTATTAATTAGTTCTAAAAAAGTATCAAACAGTATAAACCATTGCTCACCTTTAGCAATATTAAGTGACTGTAATGTTATAGTTTGGACTATGCCACTGTTCAACATATCATTGGTATATTTTTGTAGTCCTCTCAGTGTTCTTGCCTGGAGAATCCTAGGGACGGGGTAGCCTGGTGGGTTGCCATCTATGGGGTCGCACAGAGTCAGACACGAATGAAGTGACTCAGCAGCAGCAGCAAACTAATTCACATTGTTCAATGTGATTTAAAATACAACGGGATTTAAAAATCAGATATACTTTTCATTTCAGTTCAGTTCAGTTGTTCAGTCGTGTCCGATTCTTTGCGACTCCATGAATTGTGACATGCCAGGCCTCCCTGTCCATCACCAATTCCCTGAGTTGACTCAAACTCATGTCCATTGAGTGGGTGATGTCATCCAGCCATCTCATCCTCTATCATCCCCTTCTCCTCTTGCCTTCAATCCTTCCCAACATCAAGGTCTTTTCAAATGAGTCAGCTCTTCACATCAGGTGGCCAAAGTATTGGAGCTTTAGCTTCAGTATCAGTCCTTCCAATGAACACCCAGGACTGATCTCCTTTAGAATGGACTGGTTGGATCTTCTTGTAGTCCAAGGGACTCTCAAGAGTCTTCTCCAACACCACAGTTCAAAAGCATCAATTCTTTGGCACTCAGCTTTCTTCACAGTCCAACTCTCACATCCATACATGACCACTGGAAAAACCATAGCCTTGACTAGACAGACTTTTGCTGGCAAAGCAATGCTTCTGCTTTTTAATATACTATCTAGGTTGGTCAGTGGCTCAGAGGTTAAAGCGTCTGCCTGCATAGCAGGAGACCTGGGTTCGATCCCTGGGTCAGGAAGATCCCCTGGAGAAGGAAATGGCAACCCACTCCAGTATTCTTGCCTGGAGAATCCCATGAACGGAGTAGCCTGGTGGGCTACAGTCCAGGGGTCGCAAAGAGTCGGACACGACTGAACGACTTCATTCACTTCATTCTAGGTTGGTCATAACTTTCCTTCCAAGGAGTAAGCGTCTTTTAATTTCATGGCTGCAATCACCATCTGCGGTGATTTTGGAGCCCCCAAAGATAAAGTTTGACACTGTTTCCCCATCTACTTCCCATAAAGTGATGGGACCAGATGCCATGATCTTAGTTTTCTGAATGTATTATTACTAATACTTTACCAATAATCTACTGTAATTAGATGTGTATTTACTTATATTGCAGAGAAGGCCATGGCACCCCACTCCAGTACTCTTGCCTGGAAAATCCCATGATGGAGGAGCCTGGTGGGCTGCAGTCCATGGGGTCGCAAAGAGTCGGACACGACTGAGTGACTTCACTTTCACTTTCTTGCACTGGATAAAGAAATGGCAACCCACTCCAGTGTTCTTGCCTGGAGAGTCCCAGGGACGGGGGAGCCTGGTGGGCTGCCTTTTATGGGGTTGCACAGAGTCAGACATGACTGAGCGACTGAACTGAACTTACTTATATTGATAAATCTAGCTTATACATACGAATTTCTAAGCAAGCTTACTGAAATCCTAGAACATTAAAAAAATTTTTTTCCCAGTTATAACTCAGTTTTATTGGCAAGCAAAGGATAGTACACTCTCTAGGTGTGAGGGCGGGGCAACCCACAAGGAGAGGGGCCTCAATCCCTCTTGGCTTCCTCCTTATATGTTTGTCTCCTTCTGGCCTTGAGCCTGCCCTGTGCAAATTGGGCTGGCCGAGAAGGGGCCTGGCTGTCTCACCTAAAGTTCTCACTCCTGTCAGTGGATTTTCCATTGTTCCGTTTTTGCAGGCTTTTTCCTTTGTCTTTTAGCCACCACCATTTTGGACTCCTTTTTCCTATTCTAACTACCTAACATTCCCCCCCTCAAGAGATGGGAGGCCCAATTCTTTGGGAATAGGGGTGTCGAGGTCTCTCTCGCTACTTCCTGCTCAGCTGGGATGGCTAGGCGCATTAGCCTCCCCCTCTTGCTCCTAGAACATTTAAACTTAATCCTAAAGTTCTTCTGTAATTTATCTTACTTTCTCAATCTTCATGGAGCTGGATACCATCTTTAAACTAATAATTCTTTGAACACTAGAATATCGTGGCATAGCCCCTGTCTTTCCTTATGGGCCCAAACAATTATTCATCTTCTTACATACATCCGACAGCTAAGTCATTCTTATGCTTGACTATGTACTGTAAGTTTTCTATATTTTAAATTAGAGCAAATCTAGACTAGTGTCCTAAATTTTGTACTGTTCTGATCACAGCCACTATTACACTTCTAGAACTCTGGCACATAATGATTCCCTCTTCTCAATATTTAAACAAAATATGGAAATCTTTAGTAGATTAGGTTGGCATTCTGAAAGAAATGTTTAAAGGATAGAAAACATGAAGGCACTGAGTTTCAAAATATAAATTCCTAAGCCTAACTTCTTGTTGTTTAGTCGTTAACTCGCATCTGACTCTTTGCGACCCTGTGGACTGTAGCTGCCAGGCTCCTCTGTCCATGAGATTTCCCAGGCAAGAGTACTGGAGTGGGCTACTATTTCCTTCTCCAGGGAATCTTCTCAACCCAGGGCTTGAGCCCACATCTCCTGCATTGGTAGGCAGATTCTTTACTCCTGAGCCACCAGGGAAGCCAAAGCTAATTAAATTTTAGCCCAGGACACTAGTTCTCAATCAGAGGTGACTTTGCTCTTAGGAGACATTCACAATGCAAAGGACAACCCCCTACAATACTCCAGCCCCCCAAATACCTATGTGCAAGGTTAGGAAATCTTGGTCTAGGTGGACTGACAAGCTAGGCAAACAGGCAACCAGTTTCATGGCGCTAAATCTTAGTTCATATAGTCTCCTCCCAGTATTTGGCCTTGTCTTCATCTGGCTAACTCCAATTTGCTTCTAAAACTCATTGTAGGTTTTGTCTCCTCAAGGAGTAGATTAAATGCTCCTTCTCTGAACTCCCAAAGCAGCAGCCTGTCTATTCTCTATTGTTTTCTGCACATAACAATTAAACTGAACAGCTTATGCATCTATTAATCAGACAAAGTCTTGAAGTTAAAGCCTGTTTCTTAGTTTTCCTAGACAAATAATATTTTTGAACAGAATTGAACTGGATGAACCATATCCAGGAGAGATGCTAGTCAAAGATATTCAAATTTTAGGAAATGTGAATATTGCCTTGATACAGCTGCATCTTCAAGGATGAACTTCAGGACACCAGGTTCTCTTTACATTAGGGCTGTACTAGGCTTTGACTCATTAGTCACTCTACTGTTACGCCATGATACTCCCCTTTTAGGCTCTTGAAAATTCTTTCCATGAGTCTGATGCCATAATGTACTAATCCTATAAGTCACTCTTTTCAGACTCTCTGGTTACTTTATTTAGCTTGAGTTTCTGAGATTCCTATCATCACACTTGGTTTGTTTTTCTTTGTCATATACAAAGTCTAGGGTCATATGCAGTATCAATTACCAAGTTTATTTTTTACCCCTGCAGGAAGCTTGGCTTCAGCACTCAAGGATAAACCAATACATTGTTCTAGTCTCTGGCTTTGGATTCCCAAACAGACTCCATTCTTCTGTTTCAAAACTGACGCTTTCTCTTCTGTTACCCCCAAAACTGTTTCCTCTAGGGTTCTAGTTTCTTTACGAGCTGAAATGGTTGACCTTTCAGGGTTAATGAACAGTTAAGCTTTTCAGTAGCTTTGCCTGGTAACTGATTTACTCGACTGCCCTGTGCTTGGTGGTGGTAGTTTTAAAATATTAACTGTCCTTCTCCCACATAACCAAACTAAACAAAAACGTCAAACAGTATATTATGGTTGCTAGAACAAAGGTCAAAAGAAGTTTAAATATTTTATTTAGGGAATAATTTTAAACTACAAAACAAAGCCTAAATTAGTTTAATGATGGCTAAGCAATGAATTTAAAAACATCAGTAGCATATATATATTGTAAAAATAAGACATTCTAAATTTCTAATTTTTCTGAAATGTCAGAGGATCTGACAACTGACACAAATAATTAGAGATGTGTAAGTGCAAACAAGAAGTAGTGTTGTCTTCATTGTTTAAAAAAAGGGGGGGGAAATGCAATACCCATGATCATACAATAAGTAAACAAAAATTTTTAAAGAAAATTTACTTTATTTCATCCTTCCACTTTTAAGTAGTCATTTTCTACCTTACAAGTAAAGAAGTCAAATAAATGTAGACATGTATTAATTTAGGTATAGAGGCTATTTTCTTAAAAACAGCAGTCAATAAGTAATGAAAACGGTAATGAGGAAACATCCCAACTGATTCTGACATTTAAAACATGAAACAAGTTAAAACAACTTTTTAAACTGAAGTGTGATTACAACGTTGTGTTAGTTTCAGGTATACAGCAAAGTGATTCAGTCATACATATATAAATGTATATATACATAATTTTTTTTTCTTTTTCAGATTCTTTTCCATTATAGGTTATTACAAGATGTTGAATATGCGAAAGTGAAAGCTTTGCTTCCCTGGTGGCTCAGCTAGTAAAGAATCCGCCTGCAGTGTGAGAGACCTGGGTTCGATCCCTGGGTTGGGATCTGGAGAAGGGAAAGGCTACCCACTCCAGTATTCTGGCCTGGAGAATTCCACGGACTCTGTGGTCGGACACAACTGAGCGACTTTCGCTTTCACAGTTGGTCCTTGAAGTATACAATAGGTCCTTGCTATTTACCTAAAACATGAAGCTTAGACAAAAATGTTTTGCAAACAAGTACCACTCAAACAGTGAGAATACAATGTTACACTATCTTTCCTAGATCTGGGAAAAACTGGTTTATGTTCTACAGTGACACAGCTGTTCTCACTGAAGAGCATTAAAATAATAAAGTAATTAAATAATCATGACACTGGAAGTGATTATAATACCTTAAAATCAAGATAAGCATAACTAGAGTATCTAGCTAGCAATCATTATGATGAATGAAAAAACTTGATTAGGCAGAAATTTTAAATTGCTGAAAATATACTGAATAAAAAGCAGCTCTAAGAAATTTAACCTGAAGTCCAAGATGAGAAAAATGTATTCCCATCAGATGTAAACGTACATTCTTTTAGACAAACCATTAACAACACATTTTCATCTTACATTTTGTTTCTTACAAGTCCACTCTTGGAAGTTGAAAAAGATGTCAAATGCTGACTACATAAAACTATGAACTGTAATGTAAAACAAATGTATGGTTACAAAAGGGGAAAAGGAAGGTGGGGAGGGACAAATTAGGAGTATAGGATTAACAGATACAAACTATTATACATAAATTAGAGCCGCAACTAGGGTTTACTATAAAACTGTGAACTATTTAAGCATAACAAAAAAATTACAAAGAATAATATAATGGTCATTTTCTCTTGTGTTGTTAAATGTTTTTGTCTGATTTTTAAAGTGAAACTGATGTTCTTTAAAGTTCAAATTTTTATGGAAGAATTTGAGGAATTCTGCAAGAGAATAATACAACCAAATATGTAAGAGACATATATTTTCAAACAAATTAACAAATCTAGTTGCCTTGATGAACTTGTTAATAAAACAATGACATATTGATAATTTTATTTCCTAATTTCCTTATCTGAGAGGAATTTCTGCTAATGAAATACTTCATAAATTCTACCCAGAACAAATGTCATTTATTGTATAATTCTCTTCCTAGGGAAAGATTTCCTTCCTGGAACAGAATAAGTAACTTTTACACACATGCAAATGTACACATATACAAATACTGAAGGGAGGGGCTCCCAATGTTGAAAATAAAATTCTTATTGAAAGCTGTCCACTACCCCACCTAAATCCTTTCATACCATTTCTTTACAGTTTATTGCTTTCAACATCCCTGAACTTTCCTCTGAAGTTCCTTGTATCAATCAAGTCCACCTTTTTGCTATCATGGAACCAGCTACCTACAAATTCTTAGAATTCATACAGGTTATTATTCTTTGACACAGATATTGACTGTCAAAAATTACTCATTTTTATTTGTACTAAAGCTAGTTCTGATTTCACATGGAGAAATGATGGGGCTACCATTTCAGAGTCAAGCAATCTTTCTATCTTCTGTAAGGCCTTGGAAAGAGCTTACTGAAATAGTACCAGAAATTATGGGTGAATAATGACTTTTAAACTGTTGAATGAAAACAGGCTTTGGTGAAAATGCCAAAGAAAATAACAGGTGAAGTGACTAGCTATGATAGATAATATGCATTTTAGGGTTGACACATTTTAAAATTATACGTTTCTTCAATAACAGACTCAATGACTTCTAGATTTAAAAAGATTGTTTATATTATCTAGTTCAGGCATTCATCTTATAAGCCAGGTATATGAGGTCCAGAAAGGTAAAATTACTTATATAAAATAATAGCGCAGCAAGGATAAAAAATTAGATCCCTAAAACCTAATCTAACAATAATTATATAGTATTCCCTGATGAAATCTGAGTTTCCTGAGGTCTCTAAAACTAAGAAAAGTCACAGCAGAAATATTGAACTGTAAACTGTTACAGCTGGAAAGGACCTTAAAGAAAATACAAACCCTCTTATTTTCATAGATGAAAAAGAAAAGGCACTTCTTCAAAGTTAATTTGTCTCATATTCAGATAGCTCCAGATAGAGTAAGAATGAGAATACAGGCTTCTTTGACCCCAGCTGTCTTTCTATTATGCCATGCATTAGTTTAAACATATTTCCATCTTTTATAGCCAAAATTAATATTATTATCTGTCTCAGAAATAATAAACTATCATTTGTTGACGTGTAGTTGATTTATAATGTTGTGTTAATTCGGGTGTACGGCACAATTATTCAGTGATTTATACACATACACGTGAACACTTTTGCAGATTGTTTCCCTTACAGGCTATTACAAGACACTGGGTACAGTTCCCTGTGCTATACAGTCGGTTATCCATTCTATGAATAGTAACATGCATATAGCAAACTATTTATAGCTTCTCCAAGGGCTTGCTTCTCCTTTAGCATATCTAATGAATCAAATCAGATGAGGCATAAACAATCTTAACTTCTTAAAATTAGTCAAAATCAAAGGTTACGTTAAGTGTCAAACTAACAATTACAGCAAGGATTGTATTACTTTTATGATTTCTTCTGAGAATACAAAATCTCTGTGGCCAGGGATTTTTATTTTATTCATTAAAATAACTCAAATGCCAAAACAGTATCCAATATACAGTAGGCCCTCAATAAATATTAAATAATTCAACTTTATTGGAGCTAACTAGTTTAAAGATATTTTGACATCAACAACTTAAATATTTGAAATCCCAACTTTCCCTTTTGGTTCTCATTCCTTAATTTTAAGCTAATAGAAGTTAATACTATAATAAATAATATATGTATACTTATATATTTACTGTATATGTAAGCATAATATATACTAAACACTGCTAATAATAGTTCATTTAGTATGTTTTTACTTTAAAAATATTTTCTAGGTCTGTAAGATAGAAAGGAAAAACTAATTTTCTGGTCTAGGAAAAAATGCAAATATTCCTGTTGTGAACACCTTAATGTAACTTTTCTCATCAGCCTTCACAGAGAGGACATCATGCAATGTAGAGAATATTCTTAGCAATAGTAAGCTAAACACAGCAAGACATTTTGCAGAAATATTTTTCCAAAAGTTCTTCCACTTAAGCCAAAATAAAACTCATTATAAGCAAAGCTATGGTAAGCAAAAATTATATGGTTAAGATAGTTGTTTTCTGTGCTGACTTAATTGAAGGATAGTTTTTATTTATTTTTATTATTTATTTCTCATTTAATTTCTTCCCCAGTTTTATTGAGATATCTTTTTTTTTTGGCTGCACCTCACCGCTTGTTCCCCAAGCAGGGACTGAACCTGGGCCATAGCAGTGAAAGTGCAGAGTCCTAACCAGGTAATTTCTAAGGTAATTACCTCTTGAGAGGTGTGCTCTCCTTTTTTTTTTTTTTTTTTAATTTTTACGTATTTATTTATTTATGGCTGCACTGGTCTGCGTTGCATGCAGGTTTTCTCCAGTTGAGGTGAGCGGGGGCTACTCTCTGGTTGCGGAACATAGCTCTAGAGCTCTAGAGCTCTAGAGTAGGTGTGGCACATGGGTTTAGTTGTCCAAGGCATGTGGGATCTTCTGGAGCAAGGACTGAACTTGCGTCCCTTGCATTGGCAGGTGGATTCTTAACCATTGGACCACCCAAGAAGTCCTTTCCCAACTTCTTTTGAACATACTGCCCCATCAGTTTAAAAAATATGTGAGCATAGCCCCTTATTCATACATGCTGACTCCATGGAATTCAGGTGTGTACAGATTTTCCTCAATTTATAATGGGGTTAAACCCCAATAAATCCATTGAAGGTTGAAAATATCATAAATTGAAAATTTGTTTAATACACCTAGCTTAATCATCTAACAAAGTTTATTTATAATAAATTGTTAATATATAATAAATAAATAAAGCTTATAATAAATTATTGAATATCTCATGCAATTTATAGAACACTGGGGCCTCCCAGGTGGCACAGTGGTAAAGATTCTACCTGCCAATGCAGGAGACACAGGAAATGCAGGTTCAGTGCTTGGGCAGGGAAGCTCTCCTGGAGGAGGAAATGGCAACAGAGAGCCAGGAACAGAAGCCATGGGGTCACAGAGAGACACGACTGAGAGACAGAGAGCGCAGCACACACGCACTGAAAGTGAAACCAAATGGTTATATGGGTGCAGAAGAGACGCACTGGCGGTTTACCCTACGGGTGACTGGGACTTGTGGTTTGTTGTTGCCACCTATAAGAGCATTGTACCACATATCACTAGACCAGGAAAAGATCAAAATTAGGATTTCTACTGAATTTATACTGCTTTTGAACCATCTTGTAGAGTTGAAAAATCTTACGTTGAACCATCCTAAGAAAGGGACTATTTACACATCCACATATATGTATATGTGCACTAATATATTTTATATTATAAAATATACACAAAATGGAAACTTTACAAAGATAAAGTGAGTACTAATAGAAGTTCTACTGTTTTCTTCCTATATTCCAAATTTTCATTTTGTGCATCCTTTGGGACAATTCACCCCTTCTGGAGCTCATAAATACAAATGAAAGACACTCTTCCACTAATATTTTTTTTTTTTCCAAACCAAGCTTGCCTTTGACTGTGTGGATCACAATAAACTGTGGAAAATTGTGAAAGAGATGGAAATATCAGACCACCTGACCTGCTTCTTGAGAAATCTACATGCAGGTCAAGAAGCAACAGTTAGAACTGGACATGGAACAACAGACTGGTTCCAAATAGGGAAAGAGTATGTCAAGGCTGTATATTGTCACCCTGCTTATTTAACTTCTATGCAGAGTACATCATGAGAAACGCTGGGCTGCAAGAAGCACAAGCTGGAATAAAGATTGCTGGGAGAAATACCAATAACCTCAAATATGCAGATGACACCACCCTTATGGCAGAAAGTGAGGAGGAACTAAAAAGCCTCTTGATGAAAGTGAAAGAGGAGAGTGAAAAAGGTGGCTTAAAGCTCAACATTCAGAAAACGAAGATCATGGCATCTGGTCCCATCATTTCATGGGAAATAGACGGAGAAACAGTGGAAACAGTGTCACACTTTATATTTTTGGGGCTCCAAAATCACTGCAGATGGTGACTGCAGCCATGAAATTAAAAGATGCTTACTCCTTGTCAGGAAAGTTATGACCAACCTAGATAGCATATTCAAAAGCAGAGACATGACTTTGCCAATTAAGGTCCATCTAGTCAAGGCTATGGTTTTTCCAGTGGTCATGTATGGATGTGAGAGTTGGACTGTGAAGAAAGCTGAGCGCTGAAGAATTGATGCTTTTGAACTGTGGTGTTGGAGAAGACTCTTGAGAGTCCCTTGGACTGCAAGGAGATCCAACCAGTCCATTCTAAAGGAGATCAGTCCTGGGTGTTCATTTGAAGGACTGATGCTGAAGCTGAAACTCCAATACTTTGGCCACTTGATGCACAGAGTTGACTCACTGGAAAAGACTCTGATGCTGGGAGGGATTGGGGGCAGGAGGAGAAGGGGACCACAGAGGACGAGATGGCTGGATGGCATCACCGACTAATGAACATGAGTTTGGGTGAACTCTGGGTGTTGGTGATGGACAGGGAGGCCTGGCGTGCTGCGATTCATGGGGTTGCAAAGAGTCGGACACGACTGAGCGACTGAACTGAACTGAAGCTTTTAAGTAAACATTGGGCAGCATGATTTCACAGTAAACACCGGACAGCATACTCTCAAGTCAGGAGACGGAGCGGGCACTGAGAACTGAACTTGCCAAGACACACATATGGATAGAACTCTATTCTTACTCTAAAGAAGCAGATCATTTTGTGCCATTGACAGTATGTAGATAAATGAATGATGAAGACCACAAGTCTAACTATACATATATAGAATGCAATAGTTTAAGTCTAATAAATATCTATATAAAGACATATTCTTGTGACTTGTTTAGACATATTTGTCAATGATACAATTAAATCTCAAAAATGTAGAATCCAGCATTGTATATTACTGCAAAAATCTCCAATAGGTGAATCCAGTCTAATGATGATTACATATACCATCTAATATAATGACTCAAAAACACACTATTATGTAAAATAGTACACAAAAACCTTGAATATTCCCTGTTAAGTCTTAGAACAATAGTTTCCTCAGATTTTATTCAATACTTGTGACAATCAACAAGTTATATTTTTCATGTTTCTTCATTTCTGTATTGGTGTGCCTACAAGTTTTTAATCACAAACAATTTTGCAGTGATGGGTATTCTTACTCTGTATAGAGTGAACTAACACTAACATTTGTTGAAAGTCTATGTGCAAACACAGCTACATTTTATAGACAATATATCACTTAACTTTCACAACAATCCTTAAATGGTGATAATTCAGTTCAGCTCAGTTTAGTCATGTCCGACTCTTTGTGACCCCATGGACTGCAGCATGCCAGGCTTTCCTGTCTATTGCCAACTACCAAAGCTTGCTCAAATTCACATCCATTATTTTGGAGATAATTATTATTCCCATTTTATATATTAGGACCAAAGGTTAGGGGATTTAAGATCAAGGTCACACAGCAAGTTTCAAATCCAGGTCAGTCTGGCTTTAAAGCCTATGCTCCTTCCACCACATTGAAAAAAGAGTTACAGTAACTGAACTAGTCCAACAGGATCTAGATAAAATACGTCATCTACAAACCAATCTCAAATGAAAGATAATTCCCTTTCATTCTAAAAGTTGAATAAACTATTAAATAATAACCAATAAACTAATAAACAATGGCTGTAGGTGGTTAAAGCCAAGACCTTGGAAAAGATCACTATAAAACTACCCTCCAATTCTGTTTTAAAGTAGTTTAAAATTGTTCCTCCTCTAGCCTGTCTTTATCCTACAGACCAAATACAAAGCTTAACCAGATACAAAGCACTGACCACAAGAATTCAGTTGAGACTAAAGCCCAGGGACTTCCCTGGTGGCCCAGTGGTTAAAACTCCGAGCTTCCAACGCGGGGAGTGTGCGTTCAATTCCTGGTTGGGGAACTAAGATTCCCCACATGCCACACAGTTGGCCAAAATCATGCCATACAGGCCATAATCATGCCCCACAATGCGGCTTAAAAAAAAAAAAAAGCCCATATTATTACAGAAGCATTGCTCAACTCTTGCTCCTGAAAATCTCTGCCACAAAACAGAGGACAATGTCCAAAAACTGTGTCCTAAAGAACCAAAAAGCAAATAAACTGATCTTCTTCATTAATAAAAATCTCTCCTTAAAGGTCAATTTTTTAAAGGGTAAACTATTGCAATAAATAATATTATACTAAAGCATAATTCCAAGACACAGATTAATCATTATCAAATTTGGAAATCAGATTTAGTAATCATAGATTCCCAAGAGCTGCTTCATAGTCAGATATGTGGGAAGTTATACAACTTTCCTAATGACACCAGCTGCAGAGATAGATTTTAACTATGTAAAGAAAATGGCCATAGGGGGGTTGCACTTCAATTTTTCCATTTATAACACACTTTCTCCTTTGCTAAGTCTTAGGCTTGAAAGTGACTTCAGAATGTATCTGGTTTGAGTTCCCAGCCAAGTAGTACTATTACTAACGTTTATATAACAGGTAACAGGATTTTAGACCTTAAATAAAGAGTTGGAGGCACTGGGATCTTCCAGTTTCTTACACAATTATTTTTTCAACTACAAGAACACTGTTTTCCAATAGGTTAAAGAGAGAGCTAATATTTATTGAGCATTTATGAAGAATCAAACACATATGTTATCTTTAACTCTCACATGGACCACATTTTACAGAAACTAAGATCTAAGATTTTACCCAAGGTCACATCTATAATTAGCAGCAGAACAGAATTTAAATCCAGGTCTGTCCACACAAAAAGGTTCAGGAGGAGCTTGTTCAGTAGTAATTTAGGATAGACTAAAACAAACTAGACCTATGGGGCAAGGAATGACAGTGACTCAGAAACTGGCTAATGCTTCTGCAGGCCTGTCAGCTGGAGCTGAAGAAGTATGACCTTTACCCCAAACACTCTAGGGCGGTAAGACAGCTCTTCGACGCGTGGGTCAATATATCACTACTCATAGAAGGAAACGGGGAGAGAATGAGGTTTCCTGGTGGCCCAGACCCTTTCCTGGCCGCAGAAATGGAGAAGGGTCAAACCAACAGGCCTGGTCCGGATCTGAGTGGTGCCCAAGAGAACCAGTGCAACAAAGGTCGCCAAGGGCGCGGTCTTGAAAATCACGAGTTTTAGACATGTTGGAAAAGAAAATGTGAAAAGCAAGGAGCATGGGAAAGTACACAGGCTCCCTTGAACAGGGGTTGGGGTTGTGGGTGAACTGTCCACTGGCAGAGTTGTCAGTGGAGCGGTAAAGGGAAGAAAGGGACAAGAAGGACGGTCTCGGTGGGAGCCACTCTGGGTTCATTACCTGCCGGGTGGTTGTACAACGGCCTCAGTTTCTCAGGCAGCAGGAGCTCCACTTTATCGAGGACCCGGTGGTAGGTGGCCCGCAGGCCCCGCACGCCGGCGGCTGACATTCCTGCGGACGAGTGATCGCGGGCAACCGGGCGGTAGAGCGGCCGCGCGCTCGTCCCTGGCAGGCAGTGTAGGGCAGCTCGTCGCTTTCCTCTGAATCAACGTCTCGCGCCCTCTCTCCGTGGGTGCCTGCCCTTCCCGCAGCTGAGCCTGACCCCACGGCGAACCACGCTCTAGCCCGCGCCCAGAGAAGGCTGTGGGGGCGGAGACTCTGCGACGGCCCGCCCCGAGCCCGCCTACTGGCTTCCCTCCTCCGAGACGCGGGAGGAGTGGCTAAAACAGGTGGTGAAAGGACGGCCTCGCCGAGTCAACCCAGAGGCCCACCGGCAGCGCGCTTGCGCAGGCGAGCTGCCCGCACTGATTGGCCCGTCCCCAAAGCAAGCCTCCAATTTCTTCTTCCGGCTCTGGAAGCCATGTTGGAGAAGGGAAAGTGAAGCTGCCTCGGCGGGTACTCTTTCGCTTCGGTTAAGGAGGCCCCCAGATAAAATGGACTATTCGGGCCTTCCGTGCCCCGACTAAAGATGACGCCGCACAAGTCTCTTGCTTCCTTTGGAATGAGACTCGTGAGCGCGAGACTTACGACTTCAGCTACTTCTCTATTGCTCATCTATCCATAGAGTATTCAGGATTTAACTAGAATGGCCGGAACCCACTTTTCTAGGGTAAGGGCGGCCATGGCGCACACCGGCCTCCGTGCCCAGTGGTCGTCATCTCGCGAGAAAGGCTTGCAGGGGCGGGTGTAGGGAGCGAGGAGGGGGAGGAGTCGAGGCCGCCTCCGCCTCCTCCTCTAGGAGGGGCGCCGAGGGCGGGGACTGTGGCTGGTCTCTGGTTGTTCTGGGCAGTCTGGGAAGGAGTATGAGGCGAGCTCCAGCCCGGGCACGGCCGGACTTCGCAGGCGAGGGCGCCGCCGCCGCCGCCGTCTGACGCGCTGCGCCTGAGAGCCCGTTGGCCGGGCTTTCCTCCGGGGGCCGGACCCGGGGCGGCGGTACTGGCCGGGAGAGGTGTTGGCATCGTTTCAGGACTGGGACTTGGGGGAAGACTTGTCGAACCTCCCGGAGCTGCCGCGTTGAGAGCGAAAGTTGGCGCTTTGGCTGCTCAGCGCTCTCCCGGCTCAGCCGAAGGACCTAAGTTTGTGTTGGCCGCCCCTCCTCCGAAGTCGCGGCCGGGCTTAGGGGGCGGCGACGCGCTGACCACCCTCGGGGGCCCCCGCTCCGCACACCTGGGGGGCAACTGTTCCGCGGCTCCGAGCCAAACCCCAGAGGGAGGGCCGAGCCGGCGCCACCCCCGCGCTTCCCCGGCTGGGCTCCGCCGCTCCACCGTGGAGATGGCTTTAAGGAGGTGTAGGGTTTCGCGTTCCCGTTCCCACACCGGCGAGGCACTTGGCATTTACTCTTTCTTAGTTAAGCTTTCTAAAAACAACCTTCGATACTTGAGGGAACGGTAGTCCAGTTTGTTTTTTTTTTTTTTTTCGTTTTGTATAAGTGGATTTGTGAGGATTCTGGGTCACGCCTGAGCTAAAAGTGGATGGATTTAGTAAGAGTCTTTTTTTCTTCCTTCCTTTGCAGTCTTACCATTACTCTTTATTCTTTCTTTTCTATTTTTAATTTGAAGGCAAGACAACATCATTAAAATTTTTTTCTTACCAATTTTGTCACTTTTTTCAGGTGTTTCTTGATGTCATTTAAATGCTTTAAATGTCATTTAAAATGAATGAAAGAAATTGAAATCTCATTACACCTGATAGTTCTGCTTTGTGATTATTTGAGAGAAGTTAACAGGTATGTTTTTCTTTCCTCCTGCTTTTTAATGTCTCAAGTAACATGAGTACATTCTCCTTGTAAAAATGAAGCACAAATTCTTATGAGGCCTCTCATTCGTTTCACACACACACCCTTAGAGAGGCAACATGTTCTGTTTTCTGAATATTCTTCTAGACCTTTTCCTTTGAATTCTCACAAGTTCATGGGTACTTATAGAAGTGCTGTGGGAGTGTGTAGGTGTGTGACCGGCATGTATGATGTCATATTGTAAATATTGTTTTGCAGCTTGCTTTTACATTACATCTTGGAGATCTTTGCATGGTCGTAGAAATAAATCTATCTGTACAGTCTTTTAAACTGTTGCATAGTATTTAACAGTATGAAGGTGTCAAGGTTGACTTAGCCTTCTTTTTTTTCTGTACGTTTGCTGTTATTAACAGTGAACATCCTTGTATCAGTACGTGGTTTTGGGAATTTGTTCTAGGATAAGTACCTGGAGTGGTGATTAATCTTTTTAAAATTTAATGTGAATAGAGAGTGCTTGTTTAAAGCATTAACCTAAAAGATATGCAGTATTTCTTTTAATATTTACTTGCTGAGAAATAACTTAATTTTAGCTTAATAAAAAGAATACATGTTCTACATGAATGAATTTATATGCGGTCCTTTATTTCAATTAGTTGGAGCATTTGAATGAGTTAGTAATTATATTTAGTTTTATTATTAATGTTTTTTGCTGGCTCAGTTCAATTGTATCTATGATAGAGTCAATTAAAATATAGTAAGATCATAATTTTTCTTTTTCCCTTCCTCTTCTGGCTCCATAATGTAAGTGAAGTTTGTCTTGGGTGGAGGGGAGTTGAAGAATGTGACTTCACTGTCTTTAGTAGAAAGTCTAACTTACAGATTTTCAAACATGTATATTCATTCGATGAATTCCATATCTTACATAACATTTTAAATGTGCTAGTAATATATACTTTATAATTATCGCATTCTTGAAACAGCTTCCTTTAAAAGTGGGTTTTTTCAAGTATTCAAAAATAGTTTGAAAAGTAATTGCTTGGCCTTAGGAGACTTTCTGTATACTCTTAGTTTATGTAGCTCATCCACACTCCAGGGCTAATCTTGGCTTAGCATTCAGGAAACAGCAAAATCCACATTAGCACTGTCTGAATTAATGAGATTTTCTAAAAATAATTTTAAAAAATTTATGTATTTGGTGCACAGGGCCTTAGTTGTGGCATGTGGGATCTTCTGTCTTTGTTGCCGTATGATGAATCCTTGGTTGTGGCCTGCAAGCTCTTAGTTGCCGCACGTGGGATCCAGTTCTCTGACTGGTTAGTGATTGTACCTGGTCCCCCTGCACTGGGAGCTCGGAGTCTTAGCCACTGGACCACCAGGAAAGTCCCCCAGAAATGATATTTTGAAGTACTCATAAAATCTTTTTAAAAAGCCCCCTTTCAAAAAGGATTTTAAAAAGGAAGTGGATCTTTTTTTTTTTTTGGAGACTTCAGTATTTAAACATTTTGATTGTTTATAATATCATAGGTTAAATATTTCTCTAATTATCCATTATATGTATTTCTAATAATGAATTACTTCTAAATAACAGTAAAATGGGATAGAAGCTACTGACATTTTTTTTGGTAACATGCATTTTAAATTAATCATAGCATATATCTTTTGAATAGTAGTATTGAAACATTACAGGTGATTTTATTTAAATTTGGTTAATTATCTCTTTTCCTCCTATCAAAGAAAATTATTTCCACAGAAATTTATATTTCAAAATTTGGGAAGCTGAAACACACCATGTGTGTTCACATGGTCAGGTTCTAAGTCTGGTGGGGGCCTGCTTCCTGGTTCATAACCATCTTTTTTCATTGTAATCTCACAAGGCAGAAGAGGTGAGCTCATTCTCTGGGGTCTTTTGTATAAGGGCCCTAATCCAAGTCTTGGAGAAGGAAATGGCAACCCACTCCAAAATTCTTGCCTGGAAAATCCCATGGATAGAGGAGCCTGTTGGGTTACAGTCCATTGGGTTGCAAAGAGTCTGACACGACTGAGCATGCACACACCCAAGCCTAATCACTTCCCCCAAATTCCTGTCTCCTAATACTAATACCTTGGGGGTTAGAATTTCAGCAGAGAAATTTTGTCTGGAGGAGGGGGTTGGGGGAATAGGAATCACTAAGCCAGTGACAACTTTATAGTGAAGATTAAAGTATCTTTTGTAAGAATGTCTCTGTCCTTTGAATATCATTAGAGTCAGTATGTATTGAAATGGTTAATTTTGCAATTAGATTAGTCTTGTAGTGTATCTTGAGTACATCTATATTCCAACTTAAAAAATTCTTCATGAAGTGTTACAAAGTTACAATATATTTTATAAGGGTCAGAAAATTTTGAGTTTTGACCGTTTGTTAGCTACTGGGAAAATAAGTGGAAAAAAAAAAACAAAACAACTTCCCTGGTGGCTCAGAGGTTAAAGCATCTGCCTCCAATGCGGGGACCTGGGTTTGATCCCTGGGTCGGGAAGATCCCCTGGAGAAGGAAATGGCAACCCACTCCAGTATTCTTGCTTGGAGAATCTCACGGGCTGAGGAGCCTGGTGGGCTGCAGTCCATGGAGTCACAAAGAGTCGGACACGACTGAGTGATTTTACTTAGTCTTAAAAAAAAAACTCAATGAAAGCTGAAAAATGTCTGATTTTAATAGTGAATGACAGATATGACAAATATATGTTACAGAATAGACTGATAATTCCTGAAGATTAGGCCACCAAATGCATATTATTAATCATAGCAATGGCAGACCATTGACTAGCTCTGTTGTAGATTTCATTCCTACTTGGTATAGAATTAAAGTGTTTAAAAGAGATAGGAACTTCTGATAGCATGGAATTTATATTACAGGTATGTTTTATGTCTGTTTTTCAAATGTTTTGACCATTATCCACAGTAATAATACATTTACATGGCAATTGGTGATACAAACATAAATAAAAAGATTTCCCAAATGACATTTAGCCTCACTAGGTTATGGTGCCAGAGCAGGAAATGGCAACCCACTCCAGTTTTCTTGCCTGGAGAGTCCTGTGGACGGAGAAGCCTGGTGGGCTGCTGTCCACGGGGTCACATAGAGTCGGGTACGACTGAAGCGACTTAGTATACATGCATGCGTTGGAGAAGGAAATGGCAACCCCACTCCAGTATTCTTGCCTGGAGAATTCCAGGGATGGAAGAGTCTGATGGGCTGCCGTCTATGGGGTTGTACAGAGTCGGACACGACTGAAGTGACATAGCAGCAGCAGTAGCAGGTATGGTGCATTCTGCTTTCATATCATGTTGTTAAAAAATGTTGGTGTTTACCCAGTAGAATATCCACTAATGAGTATTGGCTTGAGGTTTGCAAAACTACTAGGTGGTGTGTGTTTTTTATAATTGTAATTGAATGTTAGGGTGACTGATTTAGGGTGGCAGATTAAAAAAATTTTTTTTAAATACTGCTGATAACTAGTGAAGATATAGATATAAAACTTTAAATTTATACTTTGGAACTTTAAATTTATACTTTGGAAAAGAATAAGTAGGGTAGGACACTTAAGTCCTTGCCCTGCACCCCCCCCCAATCCTGAGGCCTGTGGGGTCTTAGTTCCCCAACCAGGGATTGAACCCAGAGCCTTGGCAGTCAAAGCCCAGAGTTGTAACCACTGGACTGCTGGAGAATTCCTAAATCCTTGTTTCTTGAGTAATACTTACCGTGGGATTTCTGAGTTGTGTGGTAAGTGTGTTTAACTCTGTAAGAAACTTTTTCAAAATAATACCATATGGCGTTCACATCAGTAATGTTTGAGAGTTCTGGTTGTTCCTTCTCATCAACACTTGGCATTATGTCTTCTTAATTTTAGCTTTTTAAATAGATATGTAGGTATACTGATACCATTATTGTTTTAATTTGCATTTGATTAAATCCTCATGATTAATGATTTTGAGTATATTTTCATGGCTTATTTGCCATCCATATACTTTAGTTAAATGTTCAGATTTACCTTCTTAATATTGTAATACTTTATATAGCCTTGGATACAAATCCTTAACCAGATAATGTATTTTGCAGATATTTTCTCCCTGTTGTGTCTTGTCTTTTTCTTGACAGCATCTTTTATAGTTCGTGCTTTTTTGTGTGCTATTTAATCTTTACCTAAGAAAAGATTAGTCTTTATCTTTAGTCTTTACCTAATCCAAGGTGACAGAGATATACTATGCTTTTTTTCCTAGAAGTTTTCTATTTTTGACTCTTACATTATGGTGGCTTCTCTTGTTACTGAGCACAGGCTCTTGGCATGTGAGCTCAGTAGTTTTGGCTCCCTGGCTCTAGAGCACAAGCTCGATAATGGTGGAGCACGGGCTTAGTTGCTTCATGGCATGTGGGATCTTCCTGATCAGGGACTGAACCCATGTCTCCTGCACTGACATGCGGATTCTTTACCACTGAGCCGTGAGCCTGGATTTTATGTGGATGATTATGTCATTATGTATTGGGACTTTTTCCGGGAATTCCCTGGCAGTACAGTGGTTAGAGCTCCGTGCTCTCACTGCTGAGGGCTTGGGCTCAATCCAAGGTTAGGGAACTGAGCTCCCACAAGCCGTGTGGTGTGGCCAAAAAAAAAAAAAAGATTTCCTCTTTTTCACCTCTGTTTTTTTTTTCTTCCTTTTTACAATTTTATTGCTTAATTGTACTTAGGATTCCAGTAGAATCTTGAAGTAGTAAGAGTGGAGATCATTGTCCTAGCAAGAATTCAGTCTTTAACTATAAAGTATGTTGTTGACTGTAGGTTTTTGTAGGTATCTATTGAGGAAATCCCTTTCTGCTCTTAAATTGCTGAGAGTGTTTATCATGACTAGCTGTTGAATTTTGTCAAGGTTATTCTATTGAGTTGATTATATGATTTCTTTTTCATAGATTAGATTAATTCACAGTGATCGATTTTTGAATGTTGAAACAACATTCAGTTTGTGGGCTATGGCTATACAACTTTATGTATTACTGGTTTCACTTTTGGTAAAAATTGGCTGTTTTTGTTCATTAAGGCTATTAGCCTACAGTTTTCTTGTTATGTTTTTGCCTGCTTTGGATGTCCGGATAATGCCAGCCTCATAAACGAGTTGGATGTGTTCTTCTTTTTTTCTGAAGAGTTTGTGTAGACTTGAAATTACTTTTTCCTTAAATGTTTGATAGATTTCATCATTGAAGCCATCTGAGCTTGGAGTTTTCTTTGTGGGAACGGTTTGTTTTGTTTGGTACTTCTAATTTTGAGATAACTGTAGATGCATATGCAGTTGTTACAAATAATACAAAGAGATTCCATATACCTTTCAATCAATTCCCCAGTGGTAATATCTTGTACAACTATTGATATATTAATGTATCACAATCTTGAAATTGACATAGATTGAGAAATCTTATTCCCATTTCCCCAGTTTTATGTGTGCGTTTGTGTATTTTGTACCATGCAGTTTTAATATTGGTTTTAATTAATTTTAATAAATTGTCAATTAATGTTAATAGATTAAGTGGTTACCAGCATGTTTAAGACATGGAACAGTTCTATCACAATAATTCTTTGTGATACCATTTTTAATCACAGCTACATCCTTTCTCTTGACTGCTAACCCCTGGTAACTACTAATCTCTATTTCTATAATTTTGTCATTTCAAGAATGTTATATAAATAACATGTTGTTATGTAATATTGTAAATTGGGGACTTCCCCAGTGGCTCAGTGGTAAAGAATCTGCCTGTCAATATAGGAGACATAGGTTCAATCCCTGGGTTTGGGAAGATCCTGTGGAGAAGGAAATGGTGACCCATTCCAGTATTCTTACCTGGGAAATCTTATGGACAGAGGCGCCTGGAGGGCTACAATTCATGGGGTTGCAAAGAATCAGACCTGACTTGGTGACTAAACAGTAACAAATGTTGTAAATAACAGCATGTAAACTTTTGAGATTGAGTTTTCACTCTGCACATAATTCCATTAAGATCCATCCAAGTTGTGTGTGTCAGTAGTTTATTTCTTTCTATTGTCGATTATTATTTCATGATATGGATATATGACTAATCATTCATGTGTTGACTGATGTTTGTGTATTGTTTCTAGGTTTTGACTATTAGAGAGCTGTTAAGAATATCCATATATGGGTTTTTGTATGAACATAAGTGTTCATTTCTGGGATAAATGTCCAAGAATTGTAGTTATTGCACTATATGATAAGCATATTGTTTACTTTTGTAAGAAACTGTCATTTTTTTTTTCCAGTATGGCTGAACCCTTTTATGTTCCTATCACCCACGTATGAGTAATTATTTTCTCTGCATCATCACCAGCATTTGGTGTTGCTGTTGTTTTTTATTTAGTAATTCTCATAAGTATGTAGTAATAAATCATGGTTTAAAGTCATAATTTTCCTAAAGGCTGAGTTGAACATCTCTTCACATGCTTTTCCTTTTTTACGATCTTTATATTTTCTGCTTTTTAAAAATTGAAGTTTTAGGGCAAATGTAATTGTTGTTTTGGTCCAAAGTCTCAGCACATTTTATTAATCAAAATAGGAACCATTAGAATCAACACATTTTTGCCAATGAGAAATAAGTTTATTTAATCCTGTAGCATAACAATCTGACTCTTGGAAAGCATTTTCTGCATCCTGTTGGTTGTGGAAGCATTTTTCCTGCAAAATGTTGGGATGCTTGAAGAAGTGCTAATTGGTTGGCAAGAGGTCAGGTGAAAATGGCATATGAGGCAAAACTTGGAAGCCCAGTTCATTAACTTTTAAAGCGTTGGTTGTGCGAGGTTTGGTTGGATATTGGAGTAGAGAAGAATTGGGTCCTTTCTGTGAACCAGTGTTGGCTGTAGGCAGTGCAGTTTTTGGGGCATCTCATCTATCTGCTGCTGAGTATCCTTTTCAGCTATAATGGTTTCGTCAGGATTCAGAAATCTGTAGTTGATCAGACTGGCGGCAGACCACCAAACAGTGACCCTGGCCTTTTTTGGGTACAAGTTTGGGTTTTGGTAGTGCTTTGGAGCTTTTTGGTCCAACCACCGAGCTGCAATCCAACCATCGCTGGTTGTCGGATAAAATCCACTTTTCACCTCATGTCACAGTCTGATCGAGAAATGGTTCATTGTTGCATAGAATAAGAGAAGATGACACTTCAAAATGATGAACTTTGGATTTGTGGTCAGCTCATGAGGCACCCACTTGGGAGTTTTTTCACCTTTCCAATTTGCTTCAAATGCAAATGGTTCACCGCTTAGAAGGTTGGCATTGAGAGTTCTTCAGCCATTTCTTGTGAAGTTGTAAGAGGATCAGCTTTGATAATCCACTCCATTGGTCGTTGTCAGCTTCCAGTGGCCAACCATTGCGCTTTTCATATTCAAGGCTCTCATCTCCTTTGCAAAATTTCTTGAACCACCACAGCACTGTAGTGCAGTGCATGTATATTTTTGTTAGCAGTTCCTGGGCAAAGTGGACTGTTGACGTTGTGAGTTGTTTCCATTGCTTATGACCCATTTTGAACTTGAGTAAAAAAAAAAAATCACTCAAATTTGCTTTTGTCTAACGTTATTTGTCTATAGTCTAAAATAAATATAAAATAAACAAGTAATGCCATTAGCAAAACAACATGAAGTGAGAAATGTGCATTAAGTAATGTGTAACATAATCACATTTATTTCAGAAAGTATTTCAATATCAAACAGCAAACTTTCATGATTCAAAACCTCGATTACTTTTGCACCAACCTAATATTTTAAATTTAAGTATGATAAAACAAGGCCCACTGGAGAGGGGAATGGCAGAACACTTCAGTATTCTTGCCTTAAGAACTCTGTGAACAGTATGAAAAGGCAAAAAGGTATGACACTGGAAGATGAGACCCCCCAGGTTCGTGAAGGTATTAGTCGCTCAGTCATGTCTGACTTTGCAATCCCATGGACTATAGCCTGTCATGCTCCTCTGTCCATGAGATTCTCCAGGCAAGAATGGTGGAGTGAGTTGCCATTCTGTCCTCCAGGGGTCTTCCAGATCCATGGATTGAACCCAGGTCTCCCGCATTGTAGGCAGGTTGTTTACTGGCTGAGCCAAGAGGGAAGCCCTGATAGGTGTCCAATATATTACTGAGGCTGGGCCAAAATGGAAATGTCGCACAGTTGTGGATGTGTCTGGTGGTGAAAGTAGTCTGATGCTATAAAGAACAATACTGGATAGAACCTGGAATGTTAGGTGCATGAATCAAGGTAACTCGGATGTGGTCATACAGGAGATGGGAAGAGTAAACATTTTAGGAATCAGTGACTCAAATGGATAGGAATGGGTGAATTTAATTCAGATGACCATTATATCTACTGCTGTGGGCAAGAATCCCTTAGAAGAAATGAAGTAGCCATAGTCCGCAAAAGAGTCTGAAATGTAATACTTGGGTGCAATCTCAAAAACTACAAAATGATCTCTGTTTGTTTCTAAGACAAAGCATTCAGCATCACAGTAATCCAAGTCTGTGCCCCAACCACAAATGCTGAAGAAGCTAAAGCTGAATGATTCTATAAAGACCTATAATACCTTCTAGAACTAATACCAAAAAGATGTCTTTTTCATCATAGGGGACTGGAATGGAAAAGTAGGCAGTCAAGAGGTACCTGGAGTAACAGGCAAGTTTGGCCTTGGAGTACAAAATGAAGCAGGGAAAAGTCTTAACAGTTTCGCCATGAGAACACTCTGGTCATAGCAAACAGCTTCTTGCAACAACACAAGAAGTGACTCTACACATAGACATCACCAGATGGTCAATACCAAGATCAGATTGATTATATTCTGTGCTGTCAAAGATGAAGAAGGTCTGTGCAGTTAGCAAAAACAAGACCGGGAGGCTGACTGTGGCTCAGATCTTGACCTCCTTATTGCAAAATTCAGGCTTAAATTGAAGAAAGTAGGGAAAACCACTAGGCCTTTTGATATGACCTAGATCAAATCCATTACAGTTATACAATGGAAGTGACAAATAGATTCAAGGGATTAGATCTGGTAGACAGTACGTAAAGAACTAAAAATGGAGGTTCGTAACAATGGAGGTGGTAACCAAAACCATCCCCAAGAGAAAGGAATACAAAAAGGCAAAATGGTTATCTGAGGAGGTCTTACAGGAACTGAGAAAAGAAGTGAAGCAAAAGGCAAAGGAGAAAGGCAAAGATATACATAACTGAATGCAGAGTTCCAGAGAATAATGAGGAGATATAAGAAAGCCTTCTTAAGTAACAATGCAAAGAATTAGAGGAAAACAGTAGAATGGGAAAGACTAGAGATCTCTTCAAGAAAATTGGAGCTAACAAGGGAACATTTCATGCCAAGATGGGCACAATAAGGAACAGAAACAGTAAGGACCTAAGAGAAGCAGAAGAGATTAAGAAGAGGTGGCAAGAATACACAGAAGAACTATACCAAAAAAAGTCTTAATGACCAGGATAACCACAATGGTGTGGTCACTCATGTAGGGCCAGACATCCTGGAGCGTGAAGTCAAATGGGCCTTGGGAAGCATTACTAAGAACAAAGCTAGTGGAGGTGCTGGAGTTCCAGCTGAGCTATTTCAAATCCTAAAAGATGTGCACTCAATATGTCAGCAAGTTTGGAAAACTCAGCAGTGGCCAAAGGACTGGAAAAGGTCAGTTTTCATTCCAGTCCAAAAGAATGGCAATGCTAAAGAATGTTCAAAATATTGTTCTAGCTCTCATTTCACATGCTAGCAAGGTAATGCTCAAAGTCTTTTGAGCTAGGCTTCAGCAGTGTGTGAACTGAGAACTTCCATACGTACGAGCTGGGATTCAAAGAGGCAGAGGAACCAAATTGCCAACATTTGTTGGATCATAGAGAAAGCAAGAGAATTCCAGAAAAATATCTATTTCTGCTTCATTGCTATGAAATGAAAACAGCCTTTGACTGTTTGAATCACAAACTGGAAAATTCTTAGAGATAGAAATACCAGATCACCTTACTTGTCTTCTGAGAAACCTATATACAGGTCAAGAAGCAACAGTTAGAACCAGACATGGAACAACAAACTGGTTCCAGATTGGGAAGAGTACATCAAGGCTATATATTTATAGTCACCTTGCTTGTTTAACTTATATGCAGAGTACATCATGCAGAATGCTGGACTGGATGAATCACAGGATGGAATCAAGATTGCCGGGAGAAATAGCAGTAACCTCAGATATACAGATGATAGGCAGAAAGCAAGGAGGAACTAAAGAGCTTCTTGATGAAAGTGAAAGAGAAGAGTGAAAAAGCCGGCTTAAAACTCAACATTCAAAAAACTTAAGATCATGGCATCCAGTCCCATCACTTCATGGCAAATAGATGGGTAAAAAATGGAAACAGTGACAGACTTGGCTTCCAAAAGTCACTGTGGACAGTGACTGCAGCTATGAAATTAAAAGACACTCCTTGGAAGAAAAGCTATGATATACCTAGACAGTGTATTCAAAAGCAGAGACATCACTTTGTTGACACAGGTCTGTATAGTCAAAGCTGTGGTTTTTCTGATAGTCATATATGGATTAGAGCTGTGGCACTGGAGAAGACTCTTGAGAGTCTCTTGGACAGCAGGGAGATCAAACCAGTCAATCTAAAAGAAATAAACTCTGAATATTCATTGGTAGGACTGATGCTGAAGGTCAAATACTTTGGGCACAGGATGCAAAGAGCCGACTCATTGGAAAAGATCTTGTTGCTGGGAGAGACGAGGGCAAAAGGAGAACGGGGAGGCAGAGGATGTTACTGTTGCATAGCATTACTGACTCACTGGATAGGAATTTGAGCAAACATCGGGGGATAGTGGAGGGCAGAGGAGCCTGGCATGTTGCAGTCCATGGGGTTGCAGAGAGTTGGACAGAACTTAGCTACTGAACAAAAAGTAGTCCACATCAAACTATGTGTTGCTGGTCAGTTAGGTTGCTTCCACATCTTAACTAGTATAAATAATGCAGCAAAGAAAACGGGAGAATATATTGTTTTAGTTACTGGTTTTGTTTTCTTCTGGAGGATACCCAGAGGTGAAATCGCTGGATAGTAAGGTAGTCCTCTTTTTAGATTTTGAGAAGCCTGCACATCGTTTTCCATAGTGACTGTGCCAGTTTGCATTCCCACCAACAGTCTGGCTTCCTCTCTCTCACACCCTCTCACACACTTATTTGCTATCTTTTTAATAATAGCCATTCTGACAGGTGTGAGATGATACCTCATTGTGATTTTGACTTGCATTTCTCTGATGTTTATTGATGTTGAGCATCTTTTCATGTGTGAGTTGGCCATCTATATGTCTTCCTTGGGAAAAGGGTCTATTAAAAGAAAAAAAGAAAATGCGTATTTAGGTCTTCTCATTTTGTAATTGGGTTTTATCTTGATATTATGTTGTGTGAGTTGTTGGTATATTTTGGATATTAACCCTTTATAAAATATATTATTTGCAAAAATTTTCTCACATTCAATTGGTCGCCTCTTAGTCTTGTAGATAGATTTCTTTATTGTGCAGAAACTTTTTAGTTAGACAAAACCCTGTTTGTTTTTGCTTTTGTTTTTCTTGCTGAGGAAACATACAAGAAAATTACTAAGACTGATGTTGAAGAGCATACTGCCTATGTTTTCTTCTGAAGTTTTATGGTTTCAAGTCTGACATGTAAGTCTTTAATTCATTTTGAATTTTTGCATATGATGTGAGAAAATTTGTTCAGTTTGATACTTTTGCATGTAGCTGTCCAATTTTACTTCTCCATTTTTTTTTTCCTTTTAAAAAAGTTTTTAGTATTTTTTTAATACCAAAGACATTTTGTTTGGGGGGATAGCCAATTAGCAATGTTGTGATAGTTTCAGGTGAACAGTGAAGGGACTCAGCCATACAGAAACATACATCCATTCTTCCACAAAGCTCCTCCCATCCAGACTGGCCCTTAACATTGATAGTTCATTGAGTATACAGGAACAATGGGTTTCTGTATGTTAATTTTGAATCCTGTTACGTTATTGAATTCATTTATTCTGACAGTTTTTTGATGGCATCTTTAAAACTTTTTTTGTATAGTATCATGTCGTTAGCAAATGGTGATGGTTTTACTTCTTTCTTTTTAATTTAGATTCCTTTTATTTTTCTTGTCTCATTGCTTTGTCTAGTATGTTCAGTCCTGTGTTGAATAAAAATATCAAGAGTGAGTATCCTTGTCTCATTCTTGATTTCAGGGGAAATGATTTTAGGTTTCCTCTATTGAGTATGATGTTAGCTGTGGACTTGTCAGTGCAGTGGGCTTGTATTACATTGAGGTGTGTTCTCTTTATAGCCATTTTTTTTTTTTATAATAAGTGATTATTAAGTCACAGTCTTTTTCTGCATCTGTGAAGATGACCACATGATGACATGGTTTTTATTTTTAAATTGGTTAATATGGTGTATCCCCCATCTCCACCAGGGCCTTATTCCTATCCAGGGCTGGGAACAGGGGCTAGGAAAGAGAGTAGGGTTTGATTCCTGGTATTGTCAACACTCAGAAGGCACTCAATAAATGAATAAATGGTGTGGCACTCTCGCTATGGGCAAGCCTAGACAGCCTTCTTCAGCCTGAGGTGGCATGATCTGGTCAACTTGGGACAGGTGGCTTGGCCTCTCACATTGATTGATTTCAGATATTGAATCATGCTTGCATTCCTGGTATAAATGCAACTTGAATATGGTTGAATATGATCCTTATAATGTGTTGTTGAGTTTGATGTGCTAATATTTTGTTGAGGAGTTTTTGCTTTTGTGCTTATCAGTCATATGGGCCTATAACTTCCTTTTTTATTTTTGCATTGTCTTTATTAGGTTTTGGTATGAAAGTGCTGCTGGCTTCATAGAATGAGTTCAGAACTTCTTCCTCTTTAGTTTTTTTGAATAGCTTAAGAATGATTATTAGCTCTTTTTTAAATGGTGGAAATTACCTGTCCAATCCCCAGTTCAATTCAGTCTCTCAGTCATGTCTGACTCTTTGCGACCCCAAGAGTTGCAGCACACCAGGTCTCCCTGTCCATCACCAACTCCCGGAGTTTACCCAAACTCATGTCCATTGAGTCAGTGATTCCATCTAACCATCTCATCTTCTGTCGTCCCCTTCTCCTCCTACATTCAGCTTTCCCAACATCAGGGTCTTTTCAAATGAGTCAGCTCTTCGCATCAGGGGGCCAAAGTACTGGAGTTTCAGCTTCAACATCAGTCCTTTGAATGAATACTCAGGACTGATTTCCTTTAGGATGGACGGGCTAGATCTCCTTATAGTCCAAGGGACTCTCAAGAGTCTTCTCCAACACCACAGTTCAAAAGCATCAATTCATCTGTGCTCAGCTTTCTTTATGGTCCAACTCTCACATCCATACATGACTACTGGAAAACTATAGCCTTGACTAGGCGGACCTTTGTTGACAAAGTAATGTCTCCACTTTTTAATATGCTGTCTAGGTTGGTCATAACTTTTCTTCTAAGGAGGAAGTGTCTTTTAATTTCATGGCTGCAATCACCATCGCAGTGATTTTGGAGCTCCCAAAAATGAAGTGAACCACTGCTTCCACTGTTTCCCCATCTATTTGCCATGAAGTGATGGGACCGGATGCCATGATGTTCATTTTCTGAATGTTGAGCTTTAAGCCAACTTTTTCACTCTCCTCTTTCACTTTCATCAAGAAGCTCTTTAGTTCTTCTTCACTTTCTCCAATAAGGGTGGTGTCATCTGCATATCTGAAGTTATTGATATTTCTCCTGGCAATCTTGATTCCAGCTTGTGTTTCTTCCAGTCCAGCATTTCTCATGATGTACTCTGCATATAAGTTAAATAAGCAGGGTGACAATATACAGCCTTGACGTACTCCTTTTCCTATTTGGAACCAGTCTGTTGTTCCATGTCCAGTTCTAACTGTTGCTTCCTGACCTGCATATTGGTTTCTCAAGAGACAGGTCAGGTGGTCTGGTATTCCCATCTCTTTCAGAATTTTCCACAGTTTATTATGATCCACACAGTCAAAGGCTTTGGCATAGTCAATAAAGCAGAAATAGATGTTTCTCTGGAACTCTCTTGCTTTTTCGATGATCCAGCAAATGTTGGAAATTTGATCTCTGGTTCCTCTGCCTTTTCTAAAACCAGCTTGAACATCTGGAATTTCATGGTTCACGTATTGCTGAAGTCTGGCTTGGAGAATTTTGAGCATTACTTTACTAGCATGAGAGATGAGTGCAGTTCGGTAGTTTGAGCCTTCTTTGGAATTGCCTTTGAGATTGGAATGAAAACTGACCTTTTCCAGTCCTGTGGCCACTGCTGAGTTTTCCGAATTTGCTGACTGACATATTGAGTGCAGCACTTTCACAGCATCATTTTTTTGGATTTTTTTCGGATTTAGCTCAACTGGAATTCCATCACCTCCACTAGGTTTGTTTGTAGTGATACTTCCTAAGGCCCACTTGAATTCACATTTCAGGATGTCTGGCTCTAGGTGAGTGATCACACCATCATCATTACCTGGGTTGTGAAGATCATTTTTGTACAATTCTCCTGTGTATTCTTGCCACCTCTTCTTAATATCTTCTGCTTCTGTTAGGTCCATACCATTTCTGTCCTTTATCGAGCTCATCTTTGCATGAAATGTTTCTTGGTATCTCTAATTTTCTTGAAGAGAGCTCTAGTCTTTCCCATTCTGTTGTTTCCCTTTATTTCTTTGCATTGATTTCTGAGGAAGGCTTTCTTATCTCTCCTTGTTGTTCTTTGGAACTCTGTATTCACATGGGTATACCTTTCGTTTTCTCCTTTGCTTTTTGCTTCTCTTCTTTTCACAGCTATTTGTAAGGCCTCCCCAGACAGCCATTTTCCTTTTTTGCTCCAAGATGTCTGGCTCTAGATTAGTCATCACATCATCATGGTTATCTGGGTCATGAAGATTTTTTTTGTACAGTTCTTCTGTCCCTAGCCCATGTCAATGCTACCAAACTGTTTGCACTATCATAAGAATATAAGAGCAGTTTCATTGTAGTCTAATTTTCAATAAATAGAGACATTCTTCCATGAAATATGTGACTTTCATTTTTAAGAGTTTAATTTTAGATAGTATAGTTTTATTTCAGCTATTATGCTTCCTTGTTAGTAATATTAAAAAGTAATTCATGCAATGATTTATTATTAAAACAGATAAAGTAACATAAAAGTCTTATGCAAAATGTAGGGGAAAGGAACCATGATGTTGGATATGGCAATTATTCTTTACATATGGTACCAAAAGCACAGTAAACAAAGGAAAAACTATATAAATTAGACTTTATCAAAATTAAAAACTTTTGTACATCAAAAGATATTATCGATAGAGTGAAAAGGCCACCCTCAGGGTGAAAGAAAATATTTTTCAAGTCATATATCTGATATGGAAATAATTTTCACAGAGCTAGAACAAATAATTTCACAATTTGTATGGAAATACAAAAAACCCTGAATAGCCAAAGCCATCTTGAGAAAGAAGAATGGAGCTGGAGGAATCAACCTGCCTGACTTTAGGCTCTACTACAAAGCCACAGTCATCAAGACAGTATGGTACTGGCACAAAGACAGAAATATAGATCAGTGGAACAAAATAGAAAGCCCAGAGATAAATCTACACACCTATGGACTCCTTATCTTCGACAAAGGAGGCAAGAATATACAGTGGAGTAAAGACAATCTCTTTAACAAGTGGTGCTTGGAAAACTGGTCAACCACTTGTAATACCATACACAAAAATAAACTCAAAATGGATTAAAGATCTAAACGTAAGACAAGAAATTATAAAACTCCTATAGGAGAACATAGGAAAAACACTCTCTGACATAAATCACAGCAGGATCCTCTATGATCCACCCCCCAGAATATTGGAATAAAAACAAAAATAAACAAATGGGATGTAATTAAAATTAAAAGCTTCTGCACAACAAAGGAAACTATAAGCAAGGTGAAAAGACAGCCTTCTGAATGGAAGAAAATAATAGCAAATGAAGCAACTGACATGAATTAATCTCAAAATCATACAAGCAACTCCTGCAGCTCAATTCCAAAAACGACCCAATCAAAAAATGGGCCAAAGAACTAAACAGACATTTCTCCAAAGAAGACATACGGATGGCTAACAAACATATGAAAAGATGCACAACATCACTTATTATCAGAGAAATGCAAATCAAAACCACAATGAGGTACCATTTCACACCAGTCAGAATGGCTGCGATCCAAAAGTCAACAAGCAATAAATGCTGGAGAGGGTGTGGAGAAAAGGGAACCCTCTTACACTGTTGTGCCGTTTTTTGTCTGATCCTAGACATTTGCCGATTCTTAGTTTTTTTGGTTGTTGACTCAATTTCATTGCTGATAATTGGTCTGTTCAAGTTTTCTTTTTCTTCCTGATTCAATCTTGGTAGATTGTGCATTTCTAGGAATTTTTCTGTTTCTTTTAGATTGTCCGTTTTATTCCTGTGTAGATTTTCAGAGTTAACTCTTATGGTCCTTTGTATTCTCCTTTTTCGTTTCTGCTTTTATTGATTTGGACTGTCTCTTTCTTTCTTGGTGCTTGCAGACCAGTTGGTCTGTCTTTTCAGTAAACCAGCTCTTAGTTTCATTGATCTTTTCTATTCATTTTCTAGTTTTTATTTCATTAATTTTATTATTTATTAGCTCATTCTGCTAACGGGTTTTGTTTGTTCTTTTCTTTAGTATCTTTTAGGTGTAAAGTTAGGCTGTGTGGATTTTTTTCTTGTTTCCTGAATTAGGCTTGTATCATTATAAACTTACCTGTTAGAACTACTTGTGTTGAGTCCGATAAATTTCTGATTGTTGTGTTTCCATTTTCATTTGTCTTCAGGTATCTTTTGATTTTCTCTTTGATTTCATCAATGATTCCATTGGTTGTTTAGTAGCAGGTTTGCTGCTGCTACTGAAGTCACTTCAGTCATGTCCGACTCTGTGGTGTCTGGGGTTTTACTCTTTATAGTTCATTTCTAATCTCATAGCACTGTGTTCAAAAAGATGTTTGATAAGACGTCAGTCTTTTTCTAATTAAATAATTTTTTTATTGAAGAATAATTGCTTTACAGAATTGTGTTGTTTTCTGTTAAACATAAATCAGCCATAGGTATACATATATCCCCTCCCTTTTGAAGCTCCCTCCCATCTCCCACCCCATCCTACCCCTCTAGTTTGATACAGAGCCCCTGTTTGATTTTCCTTAGCCGTATAACACATTCCCGCTGGCTGTCTCTTTTATACACGGTAAGGTAAGTTTCGTGTTCCTCTCTGCATGCGCCGCACCCTCCCCTCCCCTTCCCTGTTCTCTATGTCTGTCTCCACTGCTGCTCTGGAAGTACATGCTTCAGCAACCTTACTCTAGTTTTCATATATATGCACTCAGTCAGTTCAGTCCAGTCGCTCAGTCATGCACAACTCTTTGCGACCCCATGAATCACAGCATGCCAGGCCTCCCTGTCCATCACCAACTCCCGGAGTCCACCCAAACTCATGTCCATTAAGTCAGTGATGCCATCCAGCCATCTCATCCTCTGTCATCCCCGTCTCCTCCTGCCCCCAATCCCTCCCAGCATCAGGGTCTTTTCCAATGAGTCAACTCTTCGCATGAGGTGCCCAAAGTACTGGAGTTTCAGCTTTAGCATCATTCCTTCCAAAGAAATCCCAGGACTGATCTCCTTTAGGATGGACTGGTTGGATCTCCTTGCAGTCCAAGGGACTCTCAAGAGTCTTCTCCAACACCACAGTTCAAAAGCATCAATTCTTCTGCGCTCAGCCTTCTTCACAGTCCAACTCTCACATCCATACATGACCACAGGAAAAACCATAGCCTTGACCAGACAGACCTTAGTCAGCAAAGTAATGTCTCTGCTTTTGAATATGTTATCTGCTGCTGCTGCTGCTGCTAAGTTGCTTCAGTCGTGTCTGACTCTGTGTGACCCCACAGACGGCAGCCCCGCTGGGCTTCCCCATCCCTGGGATTCTCCAGGCAAGAATACTGGAGTGAGTTGCCATTTCCTTCTCCAATGCATGAAAGTGAAAGGTGAAAGTGAAGTTGCTCAGTCGTGTCCGACTCTTAGCGACCCCATGGACTGCAGCCCACCAGGCTCCTCCATCCATGGGATTTTCCAGGCAAGAGTACTGGAGTGGGGTGCCATTGCCTTCTCTGAATATGTTATCTAGGTTGGTCATAACTTTTCTTCCAAGGAGGAGGTGTCTTTTAATTTCATGGCTGCAATCACCATCTGCAGTGATTTTAGAGCTCCAAAATATAAAGCCTGACACTGTTTCCACTGTTTCCCCATCTATTTCCCATGAAGTGATGGGACCAGATGCCATGATCTTTGTTTTCTGAATGTTGAGCTTTAAGCCAACTTTTTCACTCTCCTCTTTCACTTTAATCAAGAGGGTTTTTAGTTCTTCACTTTCTGCCATAAGGGTGGTGTCACTTGCATGTCTGAGGTTATTGATATTGATATATGCATCAGAATGCAATATTTATGGATCTCTTTCTGACATACTTCACTCTGTATAATAAATTCTAGGTTCATCCAGCTCATTAGAACTGAGTCAGATGCGTTTCTTTTTATGACTAATATTCCATTGTGTACATATACCACCACTTCTTTATCCATTCATCTGTCAGTGGACATCTAGGTTTCTTCCATGTTCTAGCTATTGTAAATAGGGCTGCAGTGAACAATGGGATACATGTGTCTATTTCATTTTTGGTTTCCTCACGGTATATGCCTCCCAGTGGGATTGCTGGATCATATGGTGCTTTTATTCCTAGTTTTTAAAGGAATCTCCATACCATCTTCCATAGTGGCTGTATCAATTTACATTCCCACCAACAGTGCAAGAGCGTTCCCTTTTCTCCACACCCTCTCAGCATTTATTTTTTGCTGACTTTTTGATGATGGCTATCCTGACCGGTGTGAGGTGATATCTCATTGTAGTTTTGATTTGCATTCTCTAATAATGAGTGATGTGGAGCATGCTTTCATGTGTATGTTAGACATCCGTATGACTTATTTGGAGAAGTGCCTTTTTTCCTACTTTTTGATTGAGTTGATTGGTTTTCTGGTATTGAGTTGTATGAGCTACTTGTATATTTTCAAAATTAATCCTTTGTCAGTTGTTTCATTTGCTATTATTTTCTCCCATTCTGAGGGTTGTCTTTTCACCTTGCTTATAAGTTCCTTTGCTGTGCAAAAGTTTTTAAGTTTGAAATGCAAAAAATCAAAATGGCTATCTGGGGAGGCCTTACAAATAGCTGTGAAAAGAAGAGAGGCAAAAAGCAAAGGAGGAAAGGAAAGATATAAGCATCTGAATGCAGAGTTCCAAAGAATAGCAAGAAAAGATAAGAAAGCCTTCTTCAGCAATCAATGCAAAGAAATAGAGGAAAAGAACAGAAGGGGAAAGACTAGAGATCTCTTCAAGAAAATTAGACATACCAAGGGAACATTTTGTGCAAAGATGGGATTGATAAAGGACAGAAATGGTCTGGACCTAACAGAAGCAGAAGATATTAAGAAGAGGTGGCAAGAATACA
>SJXQ01002798.1:73456-101609 GCA_006408695.1 Aepyceros melampus
GGGAGTTGGTGATGGACAGGGAGGCCTTGTGTACTGCGATTCATGGGGTTGCAAAGAGTCGGACACGACTGAGCAACTGAACTGAACAGTGTTTGTCTTCTGTATTGAGGTGCTCTTATGTTGGGTGCATAGGTATTTACAGTTGTTATGTCTTCCTCTTGGATTGATCCATTGATCATTATGTAGTATCCTTCCTTATGTCTTTTTATCTTCTTTATTTTAAGGTCTATTTTCTCTGATATGAGGATTGCTACTCCAGCTTTCTGTTGCTTCCCATTTGGCTGAAATATATTTTTGCATCCTCTCACTTTCAGTCTATATGTGTCTTTAGGTCTGAAGTGGGTTTCTTGTAGACAGCATATATATGTATCTTGTTTTTGTATCCATTCAGCCAGTCTGTGTCTTTGGTTGGACCATTTAATCCGTTTACATTTAATGTAATTATTGATACATATGTTCCCATTGCCATTTTCTTAATTGTTTGAGGTTGATTTTGTAGCTCTTCTTCCTTCTCTTGTGTTTGTTGACTATATAAGTCCCTTTAACATTTGTTTTAAATTGTTTTGGTGGTGCTGAATTCTTGTAAATGTTGCTTGTCTGAAAAGCTTTTTGTTTCTAGATCAATTTTAAGTGAGATCCTTGCTGGGTACAGTAATCTTGGTTGTAGATTTTTCCCTTTCAGTACTTTAAATATATCCTGCCATTCCCTTGTGGCCTGCAGAGTTTGTGCTGAAAGATCAGCTGTTAAGTGTATGGGGTTTCCCTTGTGTGTTATTTGTTGCTTTTCCCTTGCTGCTTTTAATATTCTTACTTTGTGTTTTAGTATTAGTTTGTTTAGTATGTGTCTCAGCGTGTTTCTACTTGGGTTTATCTTGTATGGTACTGTTTGTGCCTCTTGGATTTGATTGACTATTTTGTTTTCCATGTTGGGAAAAATTTCCACTATAATCTCTTAAAATTTTTTCTCATACCCTCTTTTTCTTTTTCTGGGAGCCCTACAATTTGAATGTTGGTGCGTTTGATGTTGTCCCAGAGGTGTCTGAGACTGTCGTTAGTACTTTTTCATTGTTTCTACTTTATTCTACTCTTCAGAAGTTATTTCCACCATTTTATGTTCCTGCTCACTGATTTGTTCTTCTTCAGATATTCTGCTATAGAGTCCTTCCAGAGTATTTTTAATTTTAGTGATTGTGTTGTCTCTGTATGTTTATCTTTAATTCTTCTAGGTGTTTGTTAATTGATTCTTGCATTTTCTCCATTTTGTTTTCAAGGTTTTTGATCATTTTTTACTATTGTTATTTTGAATTCTTTTTCAGGTAGTTTGCCTATTTCCTCTTCATTTATTTGGACTTCTGTGTTTATAGTTTCTTCCTTCATTTGTGTAGTATTTCTCTAGTTTTTCTTTTTTTTAAACTTCCTGTGTTTGAGGTCTCCTTTTCCCAGGCTTCAAAGTTGAATTCTTTCTTCCTTTTGGTTTCTACCCTCCTAAGGTTGGTTCAATGGTCTGTGTAAGCTTTGTATAGGGTGAGATGTGTGCTGAGTGTTTTTGTTTGTTTGTTTCTCCTCTGGTGGGCAAGGCTGGGGAGGTGATAAACATGTGTGTTGATGACTGGGTGTGTACTTTTGTTTTGTTTGTTGTTTAGATGAGGCATCCTGCACAGAGTGCTACTGTTGGTTGGGTGATGCCGGGTCTTGTGTTCAATTTGTTTCCTTTGTGAGACTTCTCACTGTTTGATACTCCCTCGGGTTAGTTCTCTGGCAGTCTGGGGCAGTGCTCCCTCTCCAAAGGCTCAGGGGCTTGATCTCTGGTCAGGAATGAAGATTCTACAAGTGGTTTGTTAGGGCATTAAGTGAGATTAAAAGAAATACCCAAAAACGAGATACCAAAGATGAACCCCAGACAAGTGATAGTTATAAAATCAGGCAAATAATTAAAATAATGAAATATACACATATACATATACACCCATAAGCAAAATGAAGACAGTCAACTAAAACAAAGTACACAGTAGATTGAGCCTGCGAACAAAGGAAATAAAAAATTATATTTACCAGTTAAGAACAAGACTAACTAAAGCACATACCGGAAAACAAAACCAAAGCAAGATGCCAAGTTGGGAATAAAGTACTGAAAACAAAACTAAAAAATATGTTGAGAGGAAAGAAAAGAAAGAATAGTTAAATAGAGGTATATGAAGAAGATTTATATACATTAAAGATTAACTGCAAGGAGAAAAGAACAGTAGGAAAAGCAAACAAAGGAATAAATGTAGAAAAATGAATAGATTTAAGAAATTAAAAATTAAAATTAAAGAGAAAAGAAAAAAAAACTCCACAGAACTGCAAAAGCCCAACATTTAAGTGTATTACAATAATAAAAAATGTGACCGAATAAGAAAAAAAAAGCTCAAAAGCTTAATTAGATTTCATAGTGCCAGTAAAATCGACAGCTACAACAGAGGGGAATAAGGACAAAGAACAAAAATCAAAAAGAATCTGTAGAACAAGTCAAAACATAAGAATAATGAATGTTTTTCTTGAGTCACTGCTGTCAGGGTCCGTTCCCTCGCTGGGAGTGACAGTCCACCTCACCTCCCTCGGATCCGTCCAACGCTGTGCTGATCTCTGGACCTGCTGTGGGGGCAGCTCAGATTCTAATCTGGTCCTTCTCCTGCGTGTTCTTGCCTCCAATATCCACAGCTATCAGAACTAGTGCATTTTCTTTTGTGGGAGATCTTACTGTTCTTTTATATGTTCCATAGACACAGAGTCTGTCTACTTGTCGTGTGGATTTAATCTGCAGCTTGTACAGCTGGTGGGAAGGTTTTGGGTCTTCTTCCTTAGCCACACTGCCCTGGGTTTCAATTGTGGTTTTATTTCCACCTCTATATGTGGGTCGGAGAAGGTAATGGCAACCCACTCCAGTACTCTTGCCTGGAAAATCCCATGGACAGAGGAACCTGGTGGGCTGCTGTCCATGGGGTCGCTGAGAGTCAGACATGACTGAGCGACTTCACTTTCACTTTTCACTTTTATGCATTGGAGAAGGAAATGGCAACCCACTCCAGGGTTCTTGCCTGGAGAGTCTCAGGGACAGGGGAGCCTGGTGGGCTGCCGTCTATGGGGTCACACAGAGTCGGACACGACTGAAATGACTTAGCAGCATGTGGGTCGTCTGCTGGGGTTGCTTTGGAGGCTGCCCTGGAGGGCTTGGGTTTGCTCCTGTGAGGGCCAGGTGTGGAGGAGGTGGTGCAGCTGCTTGGGTTGCAGGGGTTCTGGCAGCACCAGGTCCTCAGGGGGGTTGACGGCTAGGGCAGCAGGAAATAGAGCGCTCTAGAAGGGTATGGCAACCAGTATTGGCCAATACGCTCCAGTATTCTTGCCTGGAGAACCCCCTTGACAGAGAAGCCTGGCAGGCCACAGTCTACTGGGTCACAGAGTTGGAAACAACTGAAGCGACCCTGCCCACATAGATGCAAAATTTTTCCTGCCTGTGGCAGCTCTGCCCCAGTGAGAGTTGAGCATGAAGGTGGTGCAGCTGCGTGGCTTACAGGGACCCTGGCGGTGCAAAGTGGACTGCCCCAGCCGTGGGAGTTATGGCCCTATCAGAGTCTCTTTTGGAGCCCTTGTAGCTGGCAATCAGAAGGCCTCTTTGGCCATTCTTTCTTCGTAGCTCTGCTCGTTCAGGCACTTAAAGGGCTGTCTTGCCTGGGGTCCTTCTCTGTTGTTTGGGGCATCAGGCACATAGAGGGGCCCCCCTGGCTGGAGTCCTGCTCTGTAGATTAGCGTGGCAGGCACGTACACCGACACTGTGGGCGGGGTCCTACACTGTAGTTCAGCGCGTCAGGCCTTTGGTGGGCCAGTCTCTGTTGTTCATCTGCCTATGCTGGCCTGTTGGGAGAGAGGCTGTGGTGCTGGTTCCACCCCTTACGCTTGACTCAGCAGTATTGCCTTGCTTCCATGGCTGCCCAGCTTTCCTTCACAGGCATTTCCCACCACAATCTCCGCCCTCACTTACTTCTCTTTGCAGCCCTCGCCCTGGGATTGCTCCACAATCCCTAAACTACAGCTCCCAGCCGCTGCACCTTCCTGGGGACCTGCGTTGGTATCCTGCTGTGGCGAGGACTGCCTGATTCTCATCCCGTTTAGGCTGCCACAGATCATCTTTTTCACTCTCAGCCTTAAATGTTTCTCCTCTGACTCAGACAGTTGTTCCAGTGTGGGAATTGGACCCCTGCTTCAGTTCCCCCATCCACCGAGAGCAGGTCCAGTCCTGGTAACACTCCTATTTTCCCCCTAGTTCTTCATCCTGCCAAGTTCTGCGTGGCTCTGTATGTTCTTTCCTGCTGGTCAGGTACTCCTGTCCACTCTCAGCTGGTGTTCCGCGTGCACGTCTGAGTGTGAACGTGTATTCCTGATGTATCTGTGGAGAGAGACGTACTCCACGTCCACCTCCTCTTCCACTATCTTGTTCTCAACAGCTGGTTTCAGTCTTAAGAAGATTTATAGTGACCTGCTTTGTCACCCAGCTTATGATCTGTCATTGAGATATTCCTTGTGCACTTGAGAAGAATGTGTGTTCTGATACTTTTGAATAACAGGAACAAGAGAGGATGAGGTGGCTGGATGGTGTCACCGACTCAGTGCACAGTGCGTGGGGTCACAAAGAATTGCACACAACTGAGCGACGGAACTGATGAACAGAATGGTTTTTTCTTTTTGGGGAGTTACTTTTTTTTAATTTATTTTTTAATCAAGGTATATTTGTGTCACAACGTTGTTGTGGTTTCTGCCATACATCAGCGTGAATCAGCCATGGGTATGCGCATGTCCCCTTCCTCTTGAACCTCCCTCCCGCCTCCCACTGCATCCCACCCCTATCGTCACAGAGTACAGGTCGGAGCTCCCTGGGTCACACAGCAGATTCCCGCCGCTGTCTGTGTTGCATGTGGCAATGTGTGTTCCCACGCTGCTCTCTCCATTCCTCCCAGCCTCCCCTTTCCCTTCTCCTGCCACACCCTTAGGTCTGTGCTCTGCGTTTGCTTCTCTGTTGCTGCCACATGCATAGCTTCATCAGTACCATCTTTCTAGATTCTATGTATTAATACACAAGATTTGGTTTTCTCTTTCTGACTTTATTATGTATAGTGGGCTCGAGGTTCATCCACCTTATTAGAACTGACTCAGATGCATTCATTTTTATGACTGAATCCATTCTGAGGGAGATCAACCCTGGTATTTCTTTGGAAGGAATGATACTAAAACTGAAGCTCCAGTACTTTGGCCACCTCATGCGAAGAGTTGACTCATTGGAAAAGACCCTGATGCTGGGAGGAATTGGGGGCAGGAGGAGAAGGGGATGACCAAGGATGAGATGGCTGGATGGCATCATGGACTCAATGGACGTGAGTCTGAGTGAACTCCGGGAGTTGGTGATGGACAGGGAGGCCTGGCGTGCTGCGATTCATGGGGTCGCAAAGAGTCGGACACGACTGCGTGACTGAACTGAACTGAATATTCCATTGTTTATATGTAGCACAGCTTTTTAAAATCCATCTGTCAGTGGACATGCAGCTTGCTTCCATGTCTTGGCTAATGTGATAGTGCTGCAGTGAACATTGGGCTACATGTGTCTTTTTCTGTTATGGTCTCTCATGATAAATGCCCAGAGTGGCGTGATGTATTATTTTAAGGTCAGTGTTTCCTTGTTGGTTTTCTGTTTGGATGATCCATCCGTTGATGTGAGTGGAGTGTTAAGGTTGGCTAGTATTATGTTACTGTCAGCTTCTGTGTTAATGTTTGTGTTATGTGTGTGTGTGTTCTCCTGTGTTAGGTGCATATATATCTACAGTTATTATATTTTTCCTTTTCTCTCTTTTGGCTGTGTCATGCAGCTTGTTGGACCCCTACCAGAGACTGAACTTGGGCTTCAGCAGTGAAAACCCCACGAGCTAACCACTAGCTGCTACGTCACTTCAGTCATGTCCGACTCTGTGCGACCCCATAGATGGCAGCCCACCAGGCTCCGCCGTCCCTGGGATTCTCCAGACAAGAAAACTGGAGTGGGTTGCCATTTCCTTCTCCAATGCATGAAAGTGAAAAGTGAAAGTGAAGTCACTCAGTCGTTTCCGACCCTCATCGACCCCTTGGACTGCAGCCTTCCAGGCTCCTCCATCCATGGGATTTTCTAGGCAAGAGTACTGGAGTGGGGTGCCATTGCCTTCTCCGAACCACTGGAGAGCCAAGGAATTCCCTATGTCTTTTCTGACCGATCATTTTATCATTATGTAGTTTCCTTCTTTGTCTCCTGTCACAGTCTTTGTTATAAAGTCTGATTTCTCTGATGTAAGTATTGCTACCCCACCTTTCTTTTTGTTTTCATTTGTGTTGAATACCTTTTCCATCCTCTCACTTACAGTCTTTTTGTATCTTTCATCCTGAAGTGAGTCTCTTGTGGGCAGCATTTTTATGGGTCTTAGTTTTTCATCCACTCACGTATTCTTTGTCTTTAATTAGAGCATTTAGTCTATTTACATTGAAAGCAATTATTGATAAATTTGCACTTATTGCAGTTTTGTTAATTGTTTTGAGGTTTTTATAGTTGTGTTCTTTTGCTCTCTTATGATTTGATGACCATCTTTAGTGTTTAGTGTCCGTTTTTTTGATGTGTGTGTGTGTGTATGCTCAGTCAGTTCAACTCTCTGTGACCTTAAGTACAGTAGCCCACCAGGCTCTTCTGTCCATGGACTTTCCAGGAAAAAAAATGGAGTGGATTGCCATTTGCATCTCTAGGGGGTTTTCCTGATCAAACCTGTGTCTCCTGAGTCTCCTGCAGTGGCAGGCACATTCTTTACCGCTGAGCCCCCTGAGAAGCCCTCTTCTGGTATATGTGTGGATTATAGATTTTTTGGTTTTTGGCTACCATAAAGTTTATATGCAGGCCTTTATGTGTGTGTGCTTATTTTAAGTTGATGATTTTAAGTTCAAATGCATTCCTACCACCCTGAATTTTCACTTCTTTCATTTTTTTTCCCTTGGACTGTGCCGGGTCTTCACGGCTGCTTGCAGGCTTTCTCTGGTTGTGGTGAGAGGAGCTACGCTGGATTCTGGCGTGCAGGCCTCTCGTGGTGGCAGCTTCTTGTGTTGCAGAGCGTGGGCTCTGGGTGCGTGGGCTCAGTAGCTGTGCTGTGCGGGCTTTGTTGCTCCGTGGCTGTGGGATCTTCCGGGTCCAGGGATTGAACCTCTGTCCCCTCCTTTGACAGGTGGATTCTTAACTACTGTACCACCAGGCAAGTCCCTTGTTTAATGTTTTTGACATCACATTTTACATTTTTTGTTTTGCATTTCTCTTGATTACTTATTGTTGATATGATTTTACTTCCTTTGTCATTTAACATTCCTACTAGCTTTATAAGTGGTTGATGTGTTACCTTTACTGTATATTTGCCTTTACTGGTAAAATTTTTTATTTTGTAATTTTCATTTTTCTAGTTTTAATCTTTTCTTTTTTTGCTTAAATACTTGAAAATTTTACTGTAAAGCTAGTTTACTTGTGCTGAATTCTTCTAGCTTTTATTTGTGAAATGAACTCGTAATCAAATCTGAATGCCTTGCTGGATAGAGTATTTTTGGCTTCGGGCTTTGTTGCTCCGTGGCTGTGGGATCTTCCGGGTCCAGGGATTGAACCTCTGTCCCCTCCTTTGACAGGTGGATTCTTAACTACTGTACCACCAGGCAAGTCCCTTGTTTAATGTTTTTGACATCACATTTTACATTTTTTGTTTTGCATTTCTCTTGATTACTTATTGTTGATATGATTTTACTTCCTTTGTCATTTAACATTCCTACTAGCTTTATAAGTGGTTGATGTGTTACCTTTACTGTATATTTGCCTTTACTGGTAAAATTTTTTATTTTGTAATTTTCATTTTTCTAGTTTTAATCTTTTCTTTTTTTGCTTAAATACTTGAAAATTTTACTGTAAAGCTAGTTTACTTGTGCTGAATTCTTCTAGCTTTTATTTGTGAAATGAACTCGTAATCAAATCTGAATGCCTTGCTGGATAGAGTATTTTTGGCTGTAGATTTTTCCCTTTCATCACTTAAAATATATCATACCACTCCTTTCTGACCTGCAAAGTTTTTGTTAAGAAGTGATCTAGTAGTCTTTTGGGAGTTTCCTTGTAGGTAACTGATTGTTTTTCCTTTTTAATTGCTTGGAAGATTGTTTTTCTTTCAGTTTTGCCTTTTTCATTATATTTTGTCTCAGTGTGGATATTTTTGGGATAATCAGTTTTGTGACCTGGATGTTTTGTTTTCACCCAGGTTAGGGAAGTGTAGGCAGGTTAGGGCTTGGGATGGTGCTAGTGGTAAAGAACCCAGCTGCCACTGCAGGGAGAAGTGAGAGACTCGGGTTTAATTTGTGGGTTGGGAAGATCCCCTGGAGAAGGGAATGGGCACACACTCCAGTGTGCTTGCCTGGAGAATGTCGTGGATAGAGGAGCCTTAGGGTCGCACAGAGTCAGACACAACTGATAAGACTTAGCACACAGGCACAGAACGTTTTCAGTTATTGTTTCTTCAAATAAGTCCTGTGTCCTTTCTTCTTTTCCTGAAACTTCCATAATGTCAAATTTTGTGTGCTTGATGTTGTTTCCAAAGTCTTTCTTGCTTTTGTTTCTTTGAGCATACCTTATAGCATATGGGAT
This sequence comes from Aepyceros melampus, assembly GCA_006408695.1. Classification (NCBI taxonomy): domain Eukaryota; kingdom Metazoa; phylum Chordata; class Mammalia; order Artiodactyla; family Bovidae; genus Aepyceros; species Aepyceros melampus. Next base: position 82,164 of record SJXQ01002798.1, read on the forward strand.
CTTAGTGCCTTGACCAGGAATCAGACCCATGTCCCCTGCAGTGGAAACGCAGAATCTTGACCAGTGGACTACGAGTGGAAACTCTGAGATTTCTTAAACTAGCCTTACTTTATAAAATTTTTTTTTTTCCTTTTTTTGTTCAGCTTGTGTGATTTCCACTACTCTATCATCCGGTTGGTTGATTCTTTTCTCACTGCCATCTTATTTACTTCTAGTATAGTTTTAATTTCAGCTTTTGTATTCTTCAGCTTTGTTTGGTTCTTCTTTATATTTTCTAACTAACTCTTTATTAAGCTTTTCACTGTGTTCTTCCTTCTCCTAAGTTCATTGAGCATCCTTTTGAGCATTATCTTGAACTCTGTCAGATAAATTGTTTCCAATTTAGTTTCTCTTCTGGGATTTTTATTCTGTTCCTTCAGTTGGACCTCTGTCGTCTCATTTTGCCTAATTATCCATTTCTATTTCTGTGTATTAGATAGGCCCATTGTATTTCCTGATGTTGGATAAGTGGTCTCATATAGGAGATCCCTTGGTGAGTCAGTAAGTACACTCCTCTCAGGTTGATAGAATTGTGTGATCTTGGGGTGTCCCTTGTGTCAACTATATGGGGCCTTTTGATGTAGCAAGGTTGACTCCTGTGGCAATCTGGTACATGGGGCCAGCTTCCAGGCTTCTCATAGTGCAGAGGCTTCCAGCTGTTTGTGGCTGGAGCCAGGTCATGGTATGGCTGGCTGTGCAGTGAAGGAGTCCTGGGTCTGATTCTTGCCTGCTCAGGTAAGACCAAGTCCTACGGTAGCTGGTTGTTGGTGCTTGGAGGAGTCCTGCCGTCTTGCTGGTTTCAGTGGCTTGTCTTTTCATGTCTCTTGCTCACTTTCTGTTTGGAGTATTATTTTCTTCACTGTTAGAGACTTACTTATGTACTTTAGGTACTAGTCCTTTGTCGGATATGCCATTGGCAAATATTTTCTCCTAACATGTAGTTGTCTTTTTCTTCTCTTAACAGAGTCTTTTGCAGAGTAAAGGTTTTTAACTTTGGTGAGGTTCGATTTATCAGTGTTTTTCTTTTATGGCCTTTGCTTTTGGTATCATTTTTAAAAACTCTTAACTTAGCCCCAGGTTCTAAAGATCACCTTCTGTGTGTTTTCTCTGAAGTTTTATAATCTTACATTTTTACATTTAATTTCAGGGTCCATTTTGTGTTGTCACATTATTGACTGGGGGATTTTTGCAGAAACTAACTCCTGTGGCTGGCAGTTTGTTATATAAGTGAATATTGAACATTTCAGGTCAATACTTTAAGGTAACAAAAGATACATTAATAAGTTTCTTGTTGATGATGTGTGAATTTTTGTATGAGGTATGTGGTTTAACTTGAAGTTCATTTTTGTGCTTATGAATGTCCACTTGCTCTGGCACTATTTAAAAAACTGTCTCCGTTGAATTGCTTTGTACCTTTTGGGCATATTTGTGTGTGTCTAATCTGTGTTATTCTTTTTCATTGGTATGTGTATCTTTCTCTCTGTAAATATCATACTGTTTGCTTATTGTAGCTATATAGTAAGTTTTTACATCAGGTTGAATGATGTTTCCCCCTTCAACTCTTCTTTTTCAAAATTGTTTTAGCTTTTCTAGGTCTTTTGCCTTTTTATATGAGTTTTATAGTAAGCTTGTCTTTATCTACAGAATACCTTGTTGGAATTTTGATAGGAATTGCATTGGACTTACATATCAGTTTGGAAAGAACTGACATCTTTACTATGTTGAGTCTTCTGATCCATAGACACAGTACATTGCTACATTTATTTAGTTCTTTGGTTTCTTTCAGCAGCATTTTGTATTGGATTGGCCTACAAGTTTATTTGAACTTTTTGGCCAACCAGTAATTATCAAGATACAAATCCTCAGTATAATTTGTTATACTTATGTTTAATTTTCTTTTAATTAAGAGTAGTTTTAAGTATACTGTGTTAAAGTTCAACTTCTGCCCCTTTATTATAAGTATAAAACAGTGTGTTTTCCTTTTTTGGTCTGTGTTGGTCTTATATCCTGTAATCTTGCTCAGTTCAGTTCAGTTCCTCAGTCTTGTCTGACTCTGCGACCCCTTGGACTGCAGCATGCCAAGCTTCTCTATCACCAACACCCAGAGCTTGTTCAAACTCATGTCCATTGAGTCAGTGATGCTATCCAACCATCTCATTCTCTGTCGTCCCCTTCTCCTCCTGTCTTCAATCTTTCCCAACTTCAGGGTCTTTTACAATGACTTAGCTCTTTGCATCAGGTGACCAAAATAGTGGAGCTTCAGCTTCAGCATGAGTCCTTCCAGTGAATATTCAGGGTTGATTTCCTTTAGGACTGACTCCTTACTGTTTGATCTCCTTGCAGTCCAAGTGACTCTCAAGAGTCTTCTCCAGCACCACAGTTCAAAAGCATCAATTCTTCGGTGCTCAGCTTTCTTTATAGTCCAACTCGGATCCATACCTGACTACTGGAAAAACCATAGCTTTGACTAGACGGACGTTTGTTGGCAAAATAATGTCTCTGCTTTGTCTAGGTTGGTTATAGCTTTTCTTCGAAGGAGCAAGTGTCTTTTAATTTCATGGCTGCAGTCACCATCTGCAGTGATTCTGGAGCCCAGGAAAATAAAGTCTATCACTGTTTCCATTGTTGGCCCATCTATTTGCCATGAAGTGATGGGACCGGATGCCGTGACCTTAGTTTTTTGAATGTTGAGTTTTAAGCCAGCTTTTTCACTCTGCTCTTGTACTTTTGTCAAGAGGTTCTTTAGTTCTTTGCTTTTACCATAATGGTAGTGTCATCTGCATGTCTGAGGTTATTGATATTACTCCCAGCAATCTTGATTACAGCTTGTGCTTCATCCAGTCTGGCATTTCGCATGATGTACTCTGCATATATATCTTTTGAGGTTTTGAGGTATATGCCAGGAGATTTTTTACATGGAAAATTATATCATCTTCCCAAACTATGTATCTTTTTTTTTCTTACATTGTCTCTATCTCTAAAATTTCCAGAAACGTGTTTAATAGCAGTGGTGAGAGTGAAACTTCCTTGTATTGTCCTGATCTTAAATGGGAAGCATTCAGTCTTTCACCATTAAATATAAGTTGTAGGTCTTTTACTGGTGCTTATTGTCAGATTGAGGAAGTTTCCCTCTGTTGCTAGTTTGCTGAAAGTGTTAATCATAAATGAGTTCAGTCAAAGAAGCAGAATTACTAGGAGAGTAATATCGCATTGTACCACATCGTCTCTATCAATTCATTTGGGTTGCTTCCATGTCTTGGCTATTGTAAACATTGGTGCAGTGAACACTGGGGTGCATGTATCATTTCAGATCATGTTTTTCTCAGGCTCTATGCCCAGAAATTGGATTGCAGGGCCATATGGTAGCTCTATTTTTAGTTTTGTAAGGAACCTCCATTCTTTTCTCCATAATGGCTGAACTAATTTGCGTTCCTACCAATAGTGTAGGAGGGTTCCCTTCAGGAGAGAACTATTCTTAAGCGTCTCTAGTACATCAGACATATCTATGAGTTATGCATATGCTGATTAATTTGCTTATGCAATAAGCATATGAAGTTGATGGTAATTTTCCCATCAAATATAAAATTTTTACAAACATAGTACTAAGGCCCTGAGTTGTTAAGTTTTGCCCCATGTACGTGTATAATGATCCAAGTTAGATATTTAAGCCTAACATTTCTTGTCCCAAGTAACTCATGGTTTAATAACAGGGATAGGTACATGAATAAATAAGTTATGAAACAGTTTAGTAAGTTACAAAATCATTAAATATGAGCGGTTGCCTGTATTGCAGTGAAAGATGTTCACCTTTTTGAGAGGAAACATGTTAAAGAGCGGAGTAAGTATTATGATCCTGTTATTTTACTCACTGATTCCGAAAACCTGTGTTCACTTTCTACTTTGTCTTAGGCACTGTTCGAGGCATTTAGGATACTTTGGTCAACAAAAGAGTGTTCTTTTTTTTAAATGGAGCTTACAGTCTATCACATAGAATAGAATGTAAAAGAGACGGAATTAAATGAGGCAGCTTGGGCTACAGAAACACTTGAATAGAAAGCCACAATAGTAGGTACATTTATCCGTAATAAATGTGTAATAGCTGGGCGACAGTTCTCCATGTCTGCTTTGTATTTCTGTACATCTTTTGAGCAAAGGCACTGCCTTCTTTGCTCCGGACTGTCTTTACAAGGATTTTTTTTTTTTTAGGGAACAGCCTTGGGAGATAGAGCATTCAGTATCTCTTTGTGAAGCAGAAGGTAGATTTGTTTATTGTCCAAAATATAATGCCTTTTGGGACAAAGGTTAGGCAGATTTGCTTGATATGAGATTTGGGTTCCCTCAGTTCAGGGTACTCCAGCTGTGATTCAAACCCATTGCATGTACAGTATCCCCCCAGGCCCCTATACATTGCCCTTGGGAATTGGACAAGAGGAACCATTGATCCTGAAGCTCATTCCGCTGCAGTCGAATGGTTCTTTGCCTCTGACTGAAGTCTTGTGTCTTCTGCTAGCATCCCTAAGATGGTGGCAGGTAACTTGTTAGCTTACAACTAGGCCAAAGTTCTTGATGATAGGTAATAATTTATTTTTGTTTTAATTTGAGAGGACTCAGTTTTTTAACTTACAGTTCTTATTTTACCCTAGCTTTCAGCTTCTGTTTCTTAGTGTAGTGCATTTCATTATCAGAAGGGTTGAGGAGGTTTATACTGGGTGGTTCTCCAAGCCCTTTTTATGGAATGTGTGGACAGCAGTCATTTTGAGCTCCTGAGTCACACACAGAAACATCGTTCAGGAGCTGCCTTTCTCAATGCCTGTCTTAGGGCACGGTTTTGTGTACAGGTTCACATATGAGAGTTCTTGCTCAAGTTACTCACTGTGTCTTCTGTTCTCTCATGTTGCATTACCATTTCCTCTAGTTGGAAATGGCTAGAGCCATGTTTTCAAACCCAGATGTTTAGAAATTTGGAAAAAAGTTTTTAATACTTTTTTCTTAGCATTTTAATGAATTTTAGTTACCGTCATGTTAATTTGAATACTTTATTTCTGAATTCTTAATTTGCAGCTCATTAAGATTACCACACATGCTGACAGCCAAAGGAAAGATTTCTAAAAATTTTATCTGTTTACCACAGTTAGCATTTTTAAAGACATTTTATGGAACAGATTTGGATAAGGGAAAACAGTAATAACCGAGAAGCAGCGAGCCAGTGGAAAGAGACAGTTACAAATCCAGTAAAAGTTACAATTTTAATTTGCTACCAATTTGAAGAGACAAATCAGTACATTTGTCTATTTATGTAGACCGTATTATAGACCTGGGTTCATATGAGACCTGGGAAGATTCCCCTGGAGAAGGTAATGGCTACCCATTCCAGTATTCTGGCCTGGAGAATCCCATGGTCTGTATAGTCCATTGGGTCATAAAGAGTAGAACACAACTGAGCGACTTTCACTTCACTATTATAGTACGTAATGGATCTGATAGAAAATTAAACTTGGTAAAAAATAGAGTGAATCATATCAGATATCCAGTGTAAAGGAAATGTTTTAAAACTGGCCGAAATAGACAATAGGGCAACTAAATAAATGATAAAGTCAATGAGAAAAAGAAAAAAACAAAACTGAAAACCAGGTGTGGAAAGTTAATTATATATTAAGTATAACATAATTTGTGAAAGTACTTTGCTGAATTTCTGCAGGTTGTTTTATTTTAATAAGTTTATTCTATTAAGAACCATACTCCCCTTTTCTGACCTTCCCCACACACAGAATTTTTAACCACATGTGCATCCATTATATAGCCATCTTAACCAGTTATAGGCAAGACAAAGAAAACAGTTTGGCTTCAAAATCTTGCTCTTCACACTGAACACAAGAAAACTAGTAGAGAAATCTGTCCCTTGTGACAGTATACAGAGAGCATAGTCAAATTTAATTTTGAAATCTCATCAGCCTGATTTCTTAGCTAATTACCACTCTTTGTCATATATTCAGCTTCTTTTCATTACAGCTTCTGAATAAACATGAAGCTTTCTTGGTCCATTTTTGGTAAAGATGATTCGTTTCTAAAGAAACACATTTCTGTTTTTCAAAGGAGTAACTTATTCTACTTTTGAAGTATTATAGTTCTGCTACTGATGGACAGTGAGGCTGATTTTATTTTTTTCCTGTCACATTTCATCATTGTGAAATGAAGTTTTAAGTATTTTAGCATTTCTGAAATTGAGATGTGTTTAAAAATAGGTGGCATCTTATAAAACACTGCCACCCACTTTAAAATTGGAAACTCTGTTACCCTCTTCAGTCTTAAGTCCTTTTCTAGCTGCTTTATTTTTCCTTATACCGTTTTGTGTATTGCCACATATTGTATATTGTCTTTTGTTAAGCTAACTATAGAGTCAGGGATCTTTTTTATTTTACTGTTGTATCCCTAGCTCCTATAACACCACCTGAAATGCAGTAAGCAGGTAGTATATTTGGTGAATGAATGAATGAAGGGAGCATTTGAGTGTTTATTGTGGTTCCAGATAATGTGCTAAGCCCGTTGTCTCCTTGAGTCACTTAATTCTTAACAGTAACCGCATGAGGTAGGCAGGTATTCTAATGAGGAAATCAGGGCTGAGGAGGGGTTGAATTTGCCGAGTGTCACTCAGCCTATAAATGGAGGAGTTAAAATCAGAGCTTGAATCTACCTCAGGTCAGTTGCTAGGCTCTTAACAGTGTTACACTTTTCTAAGCATTAAATTGTTTGATTTATTTAGTTCTTTCTTTTTAAACAGGAAGAAGAGAATTTATCCAAAGATTAAAACTTGAAGCAACCTTGAATGTGCATGATGGCTGTGTAAGAATAGTTAATTCTCAACTGTGGAGAACTGTAATACTTAAGTATTCAGATTTTTGAGGAAATGCCCCAGTGCTTCCAGAAGAGATTGGACTAAGTGTAATTAAAATGGGAGAATTGTTTTACATTAAAACATATTTTGAATTTAGGAAAATATATGGGCGATTTTTTTGAAGAATGATGATCAAAAGGCTTTCATCTCTTTCACTGTTGGTGCTGCTTTTGTGAGGGGTCACTAGTGATCTTCATGTCTCCAAATCTATTAGTCACTTCTCAGAAACTTTTAAAGTATTTATTTACTGGATCTTAGCTGCAGCATGTGAGCCTTGTTGCTCTGTGGCATATGGGCTCTTAGTTCCCCACCAGGGATTGAAACCACGTCTCCCTCATTGCAAGGCAGACCACCAACCACTGGACTTCTAGGAAAGTTCCAAACTTTCCAGAAACTTTTAGACATTCATTGAATACCTTTTCTTTTTTGAAATACTTTTCTCTTGTTTTCTGGTAACACCACACTCGCTTGGTTTTCTTTCTCTCTCAGTGACTTCCCTGCATCTTCTCCATCTTCTTCCCTGACTTCTCTGCTTCTCCACCTTCAAATGTTAGATATACCAACACTCTAATATCTTGGCTTTTCCCACCCTCCCACTTTTCTAAGTGATTCTGTTCAGTCCCATGGCTAGAACACGTAACTTCTAATTTTCTACTTCTTCCCAGAGCTCAATTTATATATAAAATTCTGTACTAAACATTCCCAGTTGCATGTCTAATAGCACCCTGAAATCGATAAGATAAAAATAAAAGTCTTTTAAAATTTTTGTTATGAAAACTTGAGTCCTGCTTCTTAGATACTCAGCACTTGGATTTAGCAGTTAAGATTTTGGCATGTTTTCCAGTTCGTGTTTTTTCCTTGCTGAATTGTTTTAAAGCAAATCTCAGATACAGCATTTCACTTTTATATGTAACCTAACAATAATGGGCATTTTTCTTTTTTTTTTTTAAGCAACTTCAGACACCTGAAATTTATAGCTGATGTTCTATAGATCTGAATCTGTGAAAATTGTGGTTACTCTGGTTCCATTGGTGCTATACAGTTATCATAACAGGATCTCCATTTCATTGCTGGTTGTTGATGGGTCATTCATTCTCATGTGCTAGAGTAATGGACATTTCTCCTATGTAATCAAAATGGCATTATATAATTTAATGTATATTTTTGATATCATCTGATACACAGTCCAAAATAAAAATTTTCCCATTGTTTAAGAATATATTTTTTTAATAGCTGTTTGTTCAAAAGAGGATCCAGGTGACATCCATACTTTCACGGCTGTACCTCTTAAATCCCTATTAATGTAGAATAATCTTTCCCTTTTTTGTTCCTGCCAGTGACTTGTTTTAGAAACTGAGTCAAATTTCCTAAACATTGTCCCTCATTCTAAATACTGGTTTATTTCCTTGTGATGCCATTTACCTTGTTTCTGTATCCTTTGTGTTGGGCTTCCCTGGTGGCACAGTGGTAAAGTGGTAAAGAATACTTCTGTTAGTGCAGGTGACATGGGTTCCATCCCTGATCTGGGAGGGTCCTACATGCCACAGAGCAGCTAAGCCTGTGCACCGTGACTACTAAGCTGTAATTTTTTTTCCCCTTTTTTTGATTGTGGAATAATATTTAGAAATGTATTATTTATTTTAAAACTTAAAACCATTCTTGAGGGGAATGAATCAAAATGATATATGCTTATGGCAAACTGATGGGAGAAAAAGTGGAAATGGTGTCAGATTTCATTTTCTTGGTCTCCAAAGTCACTGTGGATGGTGACTACAGCCACGAAATTAAAAGACACTTGCTCCTTGGAAGAAGAGCTGTGACAGACCTAGACAGCATATTAAATTAAAAAGCAGAGACATAACATTGCCAACAAAGGTCCATCTAGTCAAAGCTTTGTTTTTTCCAGTAGTCATGGATGTGAGAGTCAGACTTATAAAGAAAGCTTAGTGCCGAAGAATTGATGCTTTTGAACTGTGGTGTTGGAGAAGACTGTTGAGAATCCCTTGGACTGCAAGGAGATCCAATCTGTCCATCCTAAAGGAAATCAGTCCTGAATATTCACTGGAAGGACTGATGCTGAAGTGCCAATACTTTGGCCACCTGATGCGAAGAACTGACTCATTGGAAAAGACCCTGATGCTGGGAAAGATTGAAGGCAGGAAGAGAAAGAGACGACAGAGGATGAGATAGTTGGATGGCATCACTGACTTGATGGACGTGAGTTTGAGCAAGCTCTGGGAGTTGGTGATGGACAGGGAAGCCTGGCATGCTGCAGTCCATGGGCTCGCAAAGAGTCAGCCACAACTGAGTGACTGAACTGAACTTCTCATGGTATAAAAATAAAGTATATATGGCTCCCACTTCTGTTTCTGTCTTCTCCATTTCTTTCTGCTCCCTGAAGCATATAATCACTTGTTTTAGTTTCATGGATATCCTTTTACTCTATTTTTTTCCCGCCTTTATTGTGATATACTTTGCATATATCATTGTATAAATTTAATGTGTAAAATAGAATAATTTGATATGTATTTCAAAATGATTACTGCAATAAGCTTAGTTATCACATTTATCATGTCACATAATTGCCATTTTGTTGTGATGGTTGTGAGAACATTTAATATATACTCTCTCAGCATCTTTCAAGTATATAGCACAGTAATGTTAACTGTAACCACCATGCTGTAGATTAGATTCCAGAACTTACTCATCTTATAACTGGAAGTTTATATTTTTCTAACATCTTGTTTCCTCCGTCTTCCAACCTCTGCTGCCAGTCTTCTCTGTTTCTGTTAGTGGAACATTTTTAGAGTCCACATATAAGTGATCTTACAAAGTATTTGTCATTCTTTATCTTGCCTTCAGTGTTCATTTTTGTGTTGCAAATGTCAGGATTTCCTTCGTTTTTATGGCTAATATTCCATTGTGTGTGTGTGTGTGTATGTATGTTTATCTTATTTTCTTTATGCATTAATCCATTGACAAACACCTGTATTGATGTTTTTCTTTCTGATTTACTTCTGTATTTTCTTTCTGATTTACTCTGTATAATCGGCTCCAGTTTTATCCACCTCATTAGAACTGATTCAAATGCATTCTCTTTAATAGCTGAGTAATATTCCATTGTGTATATGTACCACAGCTTTCTTATCCATTCCTCTGTCAATGAGCATATGGGTTGCTTCCATGTCCTGGCTATTGTGAATAGTGCTGCAATGAACACTGGGGTACACGTGTCTCTTTTAATTCTGGTTTCCTTGGTGTGTATGCCCAGCAGTGGGATTGCTGGGTCATATGGCAGTTGTATTTCCAGTTTTTTAAGGACTCTCCACACTGTTCTCCTTAGTGGCTGTACTAGTTTGTATTCCCACCAACAGTGTAAGAGGGTTGGTTCCTTTTTCTCCACACCTTTTCTTGTAGACTTTTTGATAGCAGCCATTCTGATTGGTGTGAGATGCTACCTCATTGTGGTTTTGATTTCATTTCCCTGATAATGAGTGATGTTGAGCATCTTTTCATGTGTTTGTTAGCCATCTGTATGTCTTCTTTGGAGAAATGTCTGTTTAGTTCTTTGGCCCATATTTTGATTGGGTCGTTTATTTTTCTGGACTTGAGCTACAGGAGCTGCTTGTATATTTTTGAGATTAATTCTTTGTCAGTTGCTTCGTTTGCTATTATTTTTTCCCACCAACAGTGTAAGAGGGTTGGTTCCTTTTTCTCCACACCCTTTCTTGTAGACTTTTTGATAGCAGCCATTCTGATTGGTGTGAGATGCTACCTCATTGTGGTTTTGATTTCATTTCCCTGATAATGAGTGATGTTGAGCATCTTTTCATGTGTTTGTTAGCCATCTGTATGTCTTCTTTGGAGAAATGTCTGTTTAGTTCTTTGGCCCATATTTTGATTGGGTCGTTTATTTTTCTGGACTTGAGCTACAGGAGCTGCTTGTATATTTTTGAGATTAATTCTTTGTCAGTTGCTTCGTTTGCTATTATTTTCTCCCATTCCGAAGGCTGCTTACAGTTTCCTTTGTTGTGCAAAAGCTTTTAATTTTAATTAGGTCCGATTTGTTTATTTTTGGTTTTATTTCCAATATTCTGGAAGGTCGGTCATAGAGGATCCTGCTGTGATTTATGTCAGAGAGTGTTTTGCCTATGTTTTCCTCTAGGAGTTTTATAGTTTCTGGTCTTACGTTTAGATCTTTAATCCATTTTGAGTTTATTTTTGTGTATGGTGTTATGGTGTTAGAAAGTGTTCTAGTTTCATTCTTTTACAAGTGGTTGACCAGTTTTCCCAGCACCACTTGTTAAAGAGATTGTCTTTAATCCACTGTATATTCTTGCTCCTTTGTTAAAGATAAGGTGTCCACAGGTGCATGGATTTATCTCTGGGCTTTCTATTTTGTTCCATTGATCTATATTTCTGTCTTTGTGCCAGTACCATACTGTCTTGATGACTGTAGCGTTGTAGTACAGTCTGAAGTCAGGCAGGTTGATTCCTCCAGGTCCATTCTTCTGTTTCAAGATTGTTTTGGCTGTTTGAGGTTTTTTGTATTTCTATGCAAGTTGTGAAATTATTCTAGTTCTGTGAAAAATACCGTTAGTAGCTTGATAGGGATTGCATTGAATATAGATTGCTTTGGGTAGTATACTCATTTTCATTATATTGATTCTTCCGATCCACGAACACGGTATATTTCTCCATCTATTAGTGTCCTCTTTGATCTCTTTCACCAGAGTTTTATAGTTTTCTATATATAGGTCTTTTGTTTTACATAGATTTATTCCTAATTATTTTATTCTTTTCTTGCAATGGTGAATGGAATTGTTTCCTTAATTTCTGTTTCTGTTTTCTCATTGTATGTGTATAGGAATGCAAGGGATTTCTGTCTGTTAATTTTATATCCTGCAACTTTACTATATTCATTGATTAGCTCTAGTAATTTTCTGGTGGTGTCTTTAGTGTTTTCTACGTAGAGGATCATGTCATCTGCAGACAGTGAGAGTTTTACTTTTTTCCCAATCTGGATCCTTTTTATTTCTTTTTCTGCTCTGATTGCTGTGGCCAAACCTTACAAAACTAGGTTGAATAGTAGCAGTGAAAGTGGGCACCCTTGTCTTGTTCCTGACTTTAGGGGAAATGCTTTCAATTTTTCACCATTGAGGATAACATTTGCTGTAAGATAGTATTTTCATTTCCTTCTGATACATACCCAAGAGTGGGATTGCTGGATTATACGATATTTCTAGTTAAAAGTTTTTGGCGAACCTCCATACTGTTTCCTGTAGTTGACTGTATCAGTTTTCCTTACCACACATGGTGCACAAGGGTTCCCTTTTCTCCATGCCTTTATCAGTACTTATCCTTATATTTTTGGTGATAGCCCTTCTAAACAATGGCAGTCCACTCCAGCACTCTTGCCTGGAAAATCCCATGGACAGAAGAGCCTGATAAGCTGCAGTCCATGGGGTTGCAAAGAGTTGGACATGACTGAGCGACTTCACTTCATTCTAAACAGTGTGAGAAAATATTTCATTGTGCTTTATTTATTTATTTGTTTTTGATCCATTTTGCACATCTTCTGGGTTGAACTGATGCCACAGCATTGAAAGCACCAAGTCCTAACCATGGGACCACAAGGGACCTCCCTTACTGTGGTTTTGATTTGCATTTTTCTGATGATTTGTGATGCTGAGCACCTTTTTGTGTCCTTTTTGACCATTTGTATATTTTCTTTGGAAAAATGTTTATTCAGAGCCTTTGCCCATTTTTTAATTGGATTACTTGTGGGTTTTTTTTTTTTTTTTGCTATTGAATTATATGAGCTCCTTATATATTTTGGATGTTGATCCCTTATCAAATAGAAGATTTGCATATGTTTTTCTCCTCTTCTGTAACTTGCTTCTTAATGTTGGTTGCTTCTGTTGCTATATAGAGCTTTTAAGTTTGATGTAATTACCAGTTGTTGATTTTTGCTTTTGTTTTTGTCATGTCCAAAAATATCTTTGCCAAGATCAAGGTCAAGAGCTTTTCACATTTCCCCCCAGGAATCTTATTGCTTTCAGATCTTGTGTTTAAGTCCTTAATCCATTTCATGGTAATTTTCTTTGGCAAGTGAACATCCAGTTTTCCCAGCACCATTTAGTGAAGAGACTGTTCTTTCCCCATTGGGTAGTCTTTGCTCCTTTGTTGTAAATTAATTGACTGTATATGCATGGGTTATTTTCTGGGCTCTGTTCTGTTTCATTCGTCTATGTGTCTGTTCTTAAGACAATACCATAATGTTTTGATTAAACAATGTTGTAATATAGTCTGAGATCAAGACGTTTGATGCCTTCAGCCTTATTTTAATTTTTTAAGATTGTTTTGGCTATTTGGAGTCTTTGTGATTCCATACAAATTTTGGATTTCTCAGAATTCTATTTCTGTGAAAAAATGCCTTTGGCGTTTTGATGGGGATTGCCATGAATATGGCTGTTTGGTAGTATGGTATAATATTAACTATTCTCATACATGAAGGACACCTATCTTTCCATTTATTTGTGCCTTCAGTATTTCTCATCTTTGTGTCATATAAATACCAGAGAGATCTTTCAGCTCCCTGATTAAATTTATTCCTGAATATATTTTGATGTTTTTGATGCTAATGGGCCATTTTCTTTGTTTCTTTTTCAGATAGTTCATTGTTTTATTGTATAGAAATGCGACTGTTCTTTGTTTATGTTATATCTTAAAGCTACTCAATTCACTTGTTAGCATTGACAAATTTTTGGTGGAGTCTTCAGAATATTCTGTATATAAGTTGAGGTCATCTTCAGTCGGAGAGAATTTTACTTTTTCATTTCCAGTTTAGATGCCTTCTGTTTCCGTTTCCTGTCCAATTGTTACTCTGACTGGAACTTCCTGTACTGTGTTGAATAGAAGTGATGAAAACTGAACTTCCTTGTTTTGCTCTTGGTTGTAGAGAAAAAGCTTTCTTCAGCTTCACCATTGAGTATGATGTTACCTGTGGACTTGTCATGTATGGCCTTTATTATGTTGAGGTATATTCCTTCTCTACCTACTTTGCTAAGAATTTTTATCCTGAAAGATGTTGAATTAGATGCTTTTTCTGCATATTTTGAGACAATCATATGATTTTTACCTTTCGTTTCATTAATGAGGTATATTACAATTATTGATTTCTTTATATTGAATCATCCTTGCATCCAGGTGATAAGTCCCACGTGATTTGGTGTATGATACTTTTAATGTGCTTTTGAATTTGATATGATAGTATTTTGTTGAGAATTTTTGCTTCTGTATTCATCAGAAATGTTGGCTTGTGGTTTTCTTGTAGTATCCTTATCTGGCCTTGATGTGAGGGTTACCTTTCTGAGGCTTACCTCAGAAAATGAGTTTGGGAGTGTCTCTTCTTTTCAGTTTTTTGGAAGAGTTTGAGAAGGATTGTTATTAATTCTTCTTTAAATGTGTGGTAAACATTTAAAGCCTGTGAAGCTATCTGGCCAAAGGCTTTTCTGTTGTTATTGGGAAGTTTTAGATTTAATCTCTTTGCTCATTATTTGTCTCTTCAGATTTTCTTTTCTCATGATTCAGTCTTGGTCAGATATATGTTCCTCTGAATTTATTGGTGATTATGTAATTTGTTGCTGTATAATTTTTCATATTAGTATCTTACATGTTTCAGTGGTTTCAGCTGTAATGTCTTTTCTTTCATTTATATTTTTATAATCTTGTTAAGTCTAACACAAAGTTTGTCAATTTTGTTAATCTTTTCAAAAAACCAACTCTAGATTCACTGATCTTTTTCTATTATTTTCCTGTTCTCTATTCATTTCTGCTCTTTTAATTTTGTTCATTTCTGCTCTTATCCTTTTTTTGAACCTGTTTCTTTGAGGTTTCCTGCATTGTCTAAAGCTTTACCACTTGCACAACCTGGGAATCCCAGGGTAATTTGTAGGTAAGAGCAGGCCTACCTTTGCAGGAAACCTCAGAGAGGTTCAATCCCTGGGTCAGCAAGATCCCCTGGAGGAGGGCATGGCAACCTGCTCCAGTATTCTTGCCTGGAGACTACCATGGACGGAGGAACCTGATGGGCTATGGTCCATAGAGTCAGACACGACTGAAGTGACTTAGCACAGCATATTTTAGGCTAAAATAAAAACTTTATATAATTTGTGGTTTAAAAAAAAAAGAGAGAAGAAATGAATAAAATAGAGAATAGGAAAATAAAAGATTAGTGAAACTAATGGTTGGTGTTTTGAAAAGATTAGCAAAATTGACAAACTTTGTGCTAGACTTAACAAGATTATAAAGATACAGATGAAAGAAGACATTACAGCGGAAACCACTGAAACATGAGAAATTTGTAGGTAAAAATCACTATCTTTAATAATTCCCACATTGAATACAAAAATACATAAATATGTACTGTTTGGAAAAATACTATTTTTTTCTGAGACAAAGAAAATATTTTTTACATTGTAATGTTCAATTAGGACTTCCCTGTGGCTCAGTTGGTAAAGAATCCACCTGCAGTGTCGAACACCCCGGTTTGATTCCTGGGTCAGGAAAATCTCTTGGAGAAGGGATAGGCTACCCACTCCAGTATTCCTGGACTTCCCTGGTGGCTCAGCTGGTAAAGAATCTGCCTGCAATGCAAGAGACCTGGGTTTGATCGCTGGGTTGGGAAGATTCCCCTAGAGAAAGGAATACCCACTCCAGTATTCTGTCCTGGAGAATTCCATGACTTGTAGTCCATGGAGTTACAGAGAGTTGGACATGACTAAGTGACTTTAGCTTTCACTTTCTTTCATGTCCAATTAGTGTGTGCAAGTTTTAACTTGGAAACTCATTAGGCATTTAGGCTATATCCTCAAAATTCTGTTTAGCCTATTTGTGATTTCCTTTCCTTAAAAGGTAAGAAAGATAAGAAATCCTACTTAGGATTCCGGGAAAACCTTTATGATTGATTTAGGTGGGTGAGGGTGGTGTTGAAAGGCCAATCCGAGACTATTATTGTACCGTTGGAAATCAGGATGGCCCAGACTGTGGAAAGTTTTGATGGTGAAGGAGATATTGGAAGAAGGGAGAGTCACCAAATGAATCAGTTTCCGCGGGAAGTGGTGGACTTTGTAGGAAAGGATGGAAAGTTGAGTTCCAAGGTTGATTTTCTTGGAAAGGAATCGGCTTGTTCCAAGGAAGCTTGTGGCTGAAAACTGAGGCTCGCCAGGCTGAGGTTGCTTTGATGTTCACAGGCACTGTGACGGTAAAATCCAGTTCTGTTGAGGCCATGGTATAAGAAGCCCTAGATCTCTGGCCTGAACTCTACTGTGAGATGAGGGTGCTGGCATTTTGTGACAAAGCTCAAATAAATCCTCCAATTACAAGTATAGTTGCCATGGATACCATGCAGGATACTGTAGCATCCTCTGCTAGTGTTGGAGGGTCTCTGTGGAGGCATGGGTCAGCAGTGGCTCACGGAGGGGACAGGGTCGCTGGCAACAGCAGTCCTCTCTGCTCTGATATTTATCATCTCTTTCCTTCCGCCAACTTTGGACTTTGTTTTTCTTTTCTAGTTCTTCAGTGTGTAAATTTAGGTGGTTTATTTGAGATCTTTCTTTTTTTTTTTCTAATGTAGGCATTGATTGCTTTGAACTTCCTGCTTAGAACTACTTTTGCTGCATCCCATATGTTTTATTTCTATTTTCACTTGTATCAAGATATTTTTGATTTTTTTTTCTTTGATGATCTGGTTGTCCAGGAATGTGTTACTTAACTTCCACATGTTGGTCAAATTTTCAGTTTTCTTCCTATGATTTCTATTGTCATAGCATTGTGGTCAGAAAAGATACTTGATATGATTTATTCTTTGAAGTTTGCTAATAAGTGTTCTTTGATCTAATATGATTTATCTTAGAGAATGTTCTATGTGCACTTACGGATGTTCTGCTGCTGTTGGATCGAATATTCTCTCTATATGTATTAGATTCATTTGATCTAAATATTTCAAGTCTAATGTTTCCTTCTTGACTTTCTGTCAGTATGATCTATCCATTGTTTATGTGGTATGTTGAAGTTTGCTACTATTATACTATTGTAGCTTTCTTCCTTCAAACCTGATACATTCATTGTTTTAAAAATTTTAGACATTCTAGTAGATGCTAGAGGCAGACATCCTAGAGTGTGAAGTCAGGTGCATCCTAGGAAGCATTACTACGAACAAAGCTAGAGGAGGTAATGGATTTCTAGCTGAGCTATTTAAAATCCTAAAAGATAATGCTGTTAAAGTGCTGCATTCAGTATGCCAGCAAACTTGGAAAACTCAGCAATGGCCACAGAACTGGAAAAGGTCAGTTTTCATTCCAGTCCCAAAGAAAGGCAATGCCAAAGAATGCTCCAACTACTGTACAGTTGCACGCATATCACATACTAGCAAGCTAGTGCTCAAATCCTTCAATTAGGCTTCAACAGTTATAAACCGAGAACTTCCACATTTAAAACCTGGTTTTAGAAAATGCAGAGGAACCAGAGATCAAATTGCCAAAGTCCAGTGGATCTAATTGAAGAAGCAAGGGAATTCCAAGACACATCTACATTTGCTTCATTGACTGCACTAAAGCCTTTGACTACGTGAATCACAACAAACTAGGAAATTCTTAAAGAGATGAGAATATCAGACCTCTTTATCTGCCTCCTGAGAAACCTATATTCAGGACAAGAAGCAACAATTAGGACCAGACATGAAGAAGGAACTGGTTCCAGATTGGGAAAGGAGTATGTCAAGGCTGTATATTGTCACCCTGCTTATTCAACTCATACACAGAGTACGTCATGCAAAATGTCGGGTTGGCAGACTCCCAAGCTGGAATCAAAATTGCTGGGAGAAATATCAACAACCTCAGATATGCAGATGATGCCACTCTAATGGCAGAAAGCAAAAAGGAATAAAGAGCCTGTTGATGGTGGTGAAAGAAGAGTGAAAAAAGGGGCTTTAAGCTCAATAGTCCTATCACTTCATGGCAAATAGATGGGGGAAAAAAGGAAGTAGTGAGACTATTTTCTTGGGCTCCAAAGTCACTATGGATGATGACTGCAGCTATGAAATTAAAAGGCACTTGCTCCTTGGAAGAAAAGCTGTGCCAAACCTAGACACTATATTAAAAAGCAGAGACATCACCTAGCTGGCAAAGGACTGTGTAATCAAAGCTATGTTTTTTCAGTAGTCATACACGGATGTGAGAGTAGGACCCTAAAGAAAGCTGAATGCGGAAGAATTGAATGCTGAGTGCTTTCAAACTGTGGTGCTAGAGAAGAGTTGGGAGTTCCTTGGACAGCACAGAGATCTGAAACCAGTCAATTGTAATGGACATCAACCCAGAAAATTCATTGAAAGGACTGATGCTGAAGCTGAAGCGCCAATACTTTGGCCACCTGATGCAAAGAGCCAACTGGTTGGAAAAGTCTGATGCTGGGAAAAGTTGAAGGCAAGGGGAGAGGGAGTAACAGAGGCTGAGATGGCTGGAAGGCATCACCAACTCAGTGAATAAGAGTTTGAACAAACTCTGGGAGATAGTGAAGGACAGGGAAGCCTGGTGTGCTGCAGTTCATGGGGTTGCAAAGAGTCGGACACAACTTAGTGAGTGAACAACAAATAGATATCAAAATGTGTTTTTTTTTTTAATTTTGATGTAGACCATTAAAAAATCTTTATTGAATTTGTTACAGTATTGCTTCTGTTTTATGTTTTGATGTTTTTGGCTGTGAGGCATGTAGAATCTTAGCTTCCCGACCAGGGATCAAACCCATGTCTCCTGCATTGGAAGGCAAAATCTTAATCACTGGATTGCCAGGCAGGTCCCTAAAAATGTGGTTTTAATCCCTCATGTTGTCTGTTTTTACATATGGTCATCCCTCCATGTCCGCAGGTTTCTCATTTATGGCTGCTGAGGGTTGACTGAAATGTTCATTTTGTGTAAGGGACTTGAACATCTACAGATCGGTATTTGTTACGTTCTCCTGGAACTCATCCTCATGGTTACCAAGGGAGTATTGTGTTCATCTGTGTCCGTGAAACTTCCTAAACTTACTTGTTAGTCCATTCTCCCTTTTTGTGATTCTCTCAGGTCAGTCGCTCAGTCATGTCCGACTCTTTGTGACAGTATGGACTGCAGCAGGCCAGGCCTCCCTGTTCATCACCAACTCCCGGAGCTCAAGTCCATTGAGTCAGTGATGCCATCCAACCATCTCATCCTCTGTCATCCCCTTCTCCTGCTTTCAATCTTTCCCAGCATCAGGGGCTTTTCAAATGAGTCAGCTCTTTGCATCAGCTGGCCAAAATACTGGAGTTTCAGCTTCATCAGTCCTGCCAATGAATATTAAGGACTGATTTCCTTTAGGATGGACTGGTTGGCTCTCCTTGCCGTCCAAGGGACTCTCAAGAGTCTTCTCCAATACCAAAAGCATCAATTCTTCAGTGTTCAGCTTTCTTTATAGTCCAACTGTCATATCCATACATG
>SJXQ01002799.1:0-33220 GCA_006408695.1 Aepyceros melampus
CTTGTTTAAAAAAATGTGCCATTCCTGTGAATGATAGTGGGGGAGGCAACGCATGCTTAGGGGCAGGGGATATATCGCGGCAATCTGTGTCCCTCTCTCTCAGTTTTGTTGTAAACCTAAATAAAAGTACTCTAAAAAATTAAGGCCTTAACATCAGGAAAAAGCCTAGAAAAGATCAATTTCTACTACAGATTAATAAATCTATATGATAAAGAACAACCAAAAATACACCCAGTATACTAAGGTATAAACATATATGTAGTCTACTGACCAATTACTTCAGGTTTTATGTACTTCTGTGGTAAAGTAGTTATTGTTTATTATAAATTTGTTTATTTAAGGAAATTTTTCTGTAATCTTTCAGATGATACAGCATTGTTTGAGTTGATTCAGCTAGTTCCACCAGGTACTGTATTGTATTCTAATAAGGTAATTGACATGTGAACCCATTTTGGCTCAGAGGTTAAAGCGTCTGCCTCCAATGCCGGAGACCCGGGTTCGATCCCTGGGTCGGGAAGATCACCTGGAGAAGGAAATGGCAAACCACTCCAGTATTCTTGCTTGGAGAATCTCATGGACTGAGGAGCCTGGTGGGCTGCAGTCCATGGGGTCACAAAGAGTCGGACACGACTGAGTGACTTGACATTTACATTTACATTTTACTTTTATAAAATGTCATCTTTTCCACTTCTTGCCATGTTAAACTGTATTGTATTCTAATAAGGTAATTGACATGTGAACCCATTTTGGCTCAGAGGTTAAAGCGTCTGCCTCCAATGCCGGAGACCCGGGTTCGATCCCTGGGTCGGGAAGATCACCTGGAGAAGGAAATGGCAAACCACTCCAGTATTCTTGCTTGGAGAATCTCATGGACTGAGGAGCCTGGTGGGCTGCAGTCCATGGGGTCACAAAGAGTCGGACACGACTGAGTGACTTGACATTTACATTTACATTTTACTTTTATAAAATGTCATCTTTTCCACTTCTTGCCATGTTAAGAGCAATGTTGAGTTTCTAGCATTGGTCCACTATGTGTAAAATGTCAGTAGGCCAAAATAATATATACAGAAAGATTGACATAAATTATATGTGAACACGTTCTAAAATTGAATAATCATAATTGAAAGTGAAAAATAACCTGGTATCATCCTAGCATATTTTGTGACATTCATAAAAATTAACATCTTAAAAGTTCTTGTGATTTTTCTAAAACAGTAGGCTTTTACTGATAAACTAGTTCATTATCTTTGTTTTTGTGTATTGGCTGTTATTAGAAATGTAGGAGAATTAAAACTGTACCTAAGCAGTATAGATCCTTGTGGTAGGTCAGTTAAAACCTGAAGGATAGTTATATTTATATTATTGATTTCTATGATTGTAGAAGAATCTATCTTAAGTATTTTATGTGAGTCACAGGAGGCTATATTTTGTTGAAAGCTAGTAATCTAAAATTTTTGAGTGTCACATGTATACCTAATTCTGGTAACCACAAATTCTAAAAAATGTCTATATTTTTTTCAACATGCAATCTAATGTCTTATAATGGCAGGTTGAAAAGATTGGAAGATAGAAAAATAAATTATGGAGATGGTAATTAAGTTTTAGATGTGTAGATATTATGCCAGTTTTATATGTTTAAAGTGGTATTTTTTCCCCTAGGAATTCATAGGTACATAAAAAATTTACATGAATATCCCCTTTCTACAAAAGGGGAGAGAGAATCCGTAGTATGTATGACATTTCTTATAAGGAAATGTGTTAATTCATTTAACATAACTTTATTTTAATTTTTTTCCTTTTATAGAAAAAAATTAAAAGCATGACCCTGAAGCAGGTATTTCATTAAGGCATCAGGCATTATATATTTGTACTTGATGATATTTTTTCTAAATAGCATATTTTGTTATAATTTGAATCATAGGATATCTTTCTTGTAGTGGGTGAAACATTGTCTACATATGATGAGAACACACGAGATTTCATGTTCCCGGGTCCAAATCAAATTTCTGGACACCATGATTCAAACCGCCAGGTTACCATGAGGAGGATTTCTGGCCTTCGAGTAAGTGCTTACTATTTTCTGAATCAAATTGTGATGTAGGATCATTGCCAAATGTGAAGAACTAATTCAAAGTTTAATTCTGTTTAAAACATAATTGTGTTATGAAATTATGCTAAGTCACTTCAGTCATGTCTGACTCTGCAATGCTATGAAATGTAGCCCACCAGGCTCCTCTGTCCATGGGATTCTCCAGACAAGACCACCAGAGTGGGCTGCCATGCACTCCTCCAGGGTATCTTCCTGTCCCAGGGATTGAACCAGCTTCTCCTGAGACTCCTGCATTGTAGCATATTCTTTACCTCTGAGCCACTGGGGGAGCCCTATGAATTTATGATGTTATTGTAAAAGTATTGAAACCTAAATGAAAATAATTTACCAGACTGTATGCATCTACTTTCCAAAATTAACAGGTACTATTTTACCTTATATTCTTCAGATGTCTCTCCTCTCCTCATCTCCCCTCCCCACTGGCCTGTCTCCTTGTCTCTCTTCTCTTTATTTTTCTCTCAAAAAAAAAAAAAAAATGACCAATAAACATTTGAAAAGGATAATCCCGTTAGCATTTAGGAAAGTTCAAATTTAAACAGACAATTTTATTTTTATAGCTATAAGACTGGTAAAATTTAATAAATCTGACAAATACTGAAAGTGTGGAAAAGTGGAAATGTATATGTTTGTATGCCATGTAAAGTGGAACACCCATAATTCAGAACTATCTAGTTAAAGCAAAGATTCTCATAGCACTTATCTTCTAAGTATATGTCTTTAACATATATCTGACATACTAAAAGAACCTTCTTAGGAATGTTCATTTGTAGCATTATTCATGATAATGAAAAATGGAGATAATTTAAATGTACATTAGTAGGAGGTTTTTGTTGTTCAGTTGCTCATCCGTGTCCAACTGTTTGAGACCCCATGGACCAGGCTTCCCTGTCTTTCACCAACTCCCAGAGTTTGTTTAAATTCATGTCTGTTGAGTTGCAGGAGTTTAGATAGAATAATTATTATATTTTCATGTAATGGAAATATGTATTCATACACCTAAAAGTGAAAACTGCATTAGGTGATAGCCGACTCTCATCTTTTCCTAACAACCTTTTCAATATTCACTGGATGATTTAATCATATTTTTATTCCTTAAAATAACTTTCTGTTAAAAGAGCCTGAGTGAAGCCCCTGCTGTTTCAAAGAAGAAAAAAGTAAAAGTTGTCTAAGTGAAGTTTTTTGGATAATTTTTTTTGTTAACTTTATAAAAGTAAGGAAATTAGTATGATATATGAGTCAATAAGGCAAATTAAGTAATTTTCCTGTAGGTCTAGGTTTTGATACATTCTATCCTGCTGCTACTGCTGCTAAGTCACTTCCATTGTGTCCGACTCTGTGCGACCCCATAGACGGCAGCCCACCATGCTCCTTTGTCCATGAGATTTTCCAGGCAAGAGTACTGGAGTGGGGTGCCATTGCCTTCTCTGATATTTTATCCTAGGAAATAGCAAATTTCAGCTTGTTGAAATTTTAACAGTTCACTAGCAAATGTATTAAAATATACCTCCTTTGAGATATTTTCAGTGTCCTTTAACCAAAAAATACTTCAAAGAATGTTGCAGACCTTTCTAGAAACTTGCAAAGAAAAAAAAAATCCAATTTTAAAATTAGCTTTTTTAAAAGTAATTTAAAATGCTGTTTTATACTAAACTTGACAATATAAACATAATATGGACCATTAACAGGTATTTACTGTATTGAATTTGAGTTAGCTTTTCATATATCAGAAAAGGTTGGATTACTAAGGCAAAAAAATCTATATATATTATTAAAAGATAAATTGGAGCATATTAAAATTTTTTAGTTTATTTGAGCAAAAATTGATTTAGGCAGCATCTAATCTAGCAGATGCTCCAAGGAGCTACACAAAATGAAATACTTTTATATTCAGAAGTGCTGGAGTCCTGCCCTGGTGGATCCAGGGAATTCAAAGGGGAGACAGTGTAGGCGAGGAAAACTTATTTATTTAGAAATATAAAAGAAATTAAGAAGAAATAGTATAGTAGGAAAATTTAGTGGAGAAAAGAGACTGAATAACTTGGTTTACGTGTAGAACTAATAAAACCTCAGGACAAGGGATTTGCACCATCTACGTTGGGCCACCGGCACCCGTTTAAATATTGGAGGGTGCCTCGCCTTGGGCTCCCTCTCTTAAGGATCTTAGAAGCCAGGGCAAGTAAGTAGACACAGCGAGCCTCCACGCCCCAGATGGGAATTCAGCCAGAAAATAGAGTAAGAAAAGACACGGGGGAAACCAGTCCAGTGACTGGCCCCTCCTCTATTGTTGTAAAGGCTTTTTACACCTTTTTTGTACATAGAGATCAATGGATAATATAAAATTATGCAGCGTCAGCAGCCCTGACTCTTATCGAGACCAGGCTTTCTCTCTGCATACCTAGTTGTATACACAGGTCTTAGGTGATTTACATCATCTTCTGGCCAGAAGGCCAATTAACATTTTACAGCCCTTTTCTGATAAGAGTTTGTCCACCAGAAGACTTATTTGCCCTAATAGTGTTGTTTTTCCCAAAGTCTGGTGCCAGTCTCAGAAAGCACTAAATAAAGTTACATTCTTACATAGCAAGGATACAACAATTTATAACCAGGACAAGGAGTACAGTGATTTATAACAAAAAGAAAAATAATTAACTCAAAAGTCTAGTGTTGATAACATCAAAACTGCCGGGGACCAGCCCAGGTGGATCCAGGGATATTCAAAGGGGGGACAGAGCGGGCAGATAGGACAGGATAGGAGAAAACAGGATAGCTCAGGAAAGAATAGTATAGTAGGAAATTAGTGGAAGAAAAGGCTGAATAACTTGGTTTACGTGGAAAGCCAATAAAACCTCGAGACAAGAGGTTTGCACCATCTACGTTAGGCCACCGGCGTCCGTTTGAATATTGGAGAGTGCCCCGCCCTGGGCTCTCTCTCCTACAGATCTTAGCAGCCGGGACAGGTAAGTAGACCAGCCGAAAAAGGGAGAAAGGGGAGAAAAAGAATGACATGGGAAGCCCAGCATCAGTGTAAAGCTCCAAGAGAGAGTTTATTGTTCAGAATCAACTTATATACCCCAAATTATACATAATAGAATATGCAGAGTTACGCAGAGGTAGCAGTCCCGACCCTCATTGAGACAAGGCTTTCTTTTTTGCATACTCTCCTGTTACAAAAGTCTCAGGTGGTTTACACTATCTTCTGGCCAAGAGGCCTATTAACATTTCTATGGCTCTCTTCTGATGAAGTTTTTGTTAACCAGAAGACTTATTTGTGTTAATCTTTCCAAAGTCTGAATGCCACTCTCAGAAAACATTAAATAAGAATACAGCAGTTTGTAATAAAAGGAAGTACAGTGATTTATAGCAAAAGAGACCCTCATTGAGACAAGGCTTTCTTTTTTGCATACTCTCCTGTTACAAAAGTCTCAGGTGGTTTACACTATCTTCTGGCCAAGAGGCCTATTAACATTTCTATGGCTCTCTTCTGATGAAGTTTTTGTTAACCAGAAGACTTATTTGTGTTAATCTTTCCAAAGTCTGAATGCCACTCTCAGAAAACATTAAATAAGAATACAGCAGTTTGTAATAAAAGGAAGTACAGTGATTTATAGCAAAAGAAAAGTAATTTACTCAAAAGTTCAGTATTGCTAATATCAAAACTACTACATATCCCTTTTTCCATATCCCATTTATATAGATTACATCTTCCCGGTGCCTGAGAGATAAGAAATGAGGAGGCCTGGCAGCAATCATTGAGTCAACCGTGAAATCCTGTCACCAATATAAATTTGAAAAGACTCTGAAACTTTAAGATACTTTGAGGCTTTTGTGCCTTCCACATTTGGGAGGTTGTGAGCAATTCACAAGCTTGCAGAAAATTAGGGGAACCTGTTAGGCAGGCTAGAGCGTTATCAAAGGGGGGTTGGGCTGAAATGGGAAAACAGACAAATTCTTATTTTGGGGGGCACATGTTCAGGAAAAACCAGGGAGAAATCCGATGACTCAAATTGCCCTGCCATCTGAGTTTGCCACGTGACCCTGTCAGGGGTGGGATTCCTCACGCTGGCCCCCGACAGTGATCACTTTTTGCTGCATATGTTTCCTTCCTTTCCTGGTATCTCCTTTTCCTGATACAAAGGCTTCTGTTGTAGCTCAGCTGGGAAAGAATCTGCCTGCAATGCAGGAGACCTGGGTTTAACTCCTGGGCCAGGAATATCCCTTGATGAAGGGAATGGCTACCCATTCCAGTATTTCAGCCTGGAGAATTCTATGGACTGTATATCCATGGGGTCATAAAGAGTCAGACATGATTGAGCGACTTCAAAAAAAGCCTTTCCCTGAGGGGAGGAGTACAACTTTCATATTCTTTCTTTGGAACCAAAATATTTAGCCAGGGTATAGAACTTGAGAAAAAACATTCTCACTTCCCCCCAAACATAATTATGCTTTTCTTTCTATCCACAACCTCAATTGAACACTCAAAACAATAATTAAAAAAAATAAAAATAGCAATAAAAACTTTTGTGCCTCTAGTCATTAGACCACAAAACCTCTATTTAAAAAATGTAAACAATAGAGTGAAAGGTTCATGAAATAGTTATAACTTAAAGTATCTCTTTCTGTAGAAGGATACATGAATATAGTTATCCATTCCCCAAATTGATAAAAGCTTATTTAAAACTTTGTCAAATTTTTTAGTCTAAAGGTGGTGCTACTCAGTGTAATAACTTTTATTGTTTATTAAAAAATCTTTAGCTAGATAAAGGAAAAGAAACATATAAAAGTGACTATGAAATGTCTAATTTCATTCCTGTGAGACATATATTTTAAAAACTCACTATGGAAGATATCTGTTCATATTATTCAACTATCTGGGAAGTTAGAGTCTAGAACATTCTATTGAGAAATAAACTATGCATAATGCTACTGCTTTTGAGAAATGACTTGTTTCAGGAAGCTTCTACCCTGATTGTCATAGAAGTACTGTCTCATAAAGACTTTACTAACACAAGTCATGGTCAGTCCTCTTCTAGACTTAAGTTTTGGTGAAATTGATGAAATTGGGGAAGAGTTCATGGTGACTTGGGTTTTAGAGCCTAGGGCTAATTTAAAGATATTATCTGCACCAGTGTCTGTCAAATTATTAGGTAGGCAACTTGAATAATCCAAATTTGTACAACTGCTCCTAAAGAATTTTATACCAAATTACCAATAGGGTGATTTTTAAAGCATACACATTAGAGAACTAATTTACACTGAACAATTCTTGAATATTGCCTGCTTTAGTAAATATTATTATTTATGAAAGTATTTTCTTGTAAGCTCTCAATGTTACATTTCACTCTCATTCATTGTTAAAGCTTTTCTGCCTTTTCTAAAATGAATTTGACGTGTATATGTATGTGTAATGTGAGTATGCAGCTTGATCTTCTTTCCAGTGGTCATTGCTTTGTGTATTTGTATCAAAAATGAATTTAATACCACAAAATCAGATTGCA
Organism: Aepyceros melampus; assembly: GCA_006408695.1. Taxonomy (NCBI): domain Eukaryota; kingdom Metazoa; phylum Chordata; class Mammalia; order Artiodactyla; family Bovidae; genus Aepyceros; species Aepyceros melampus. The sequence goes on from SJXQ01002799.1 coordinate 7,606, forward strand.
AGAAGTCATTCATCACTTATACTCTCCTAAAGACACTGATAAGAGAGTGAAAAGACAAATCACAGACTGGTAGATGATATTTTAATCTCATATATTTGATATATAAATTATATCTAGAATATATGGAAAGCTCTAAAAATTCAGCAACTAATAAATTGTTGTTTATTGTTCAGTCACTAAGTCATATCCTACATTTTGCCACCCGACGGACTGCAGCACACCAGGCTTCTATGCCTTTCATCATCTCTTGGAATTTGTTCAAACTCATCTCCATTGAGTTGATGATGCCATTCAACCATCTTATTCTCTGTCACCCCCTTCTCCTCCTGCCCTCAATCTTTCCCAGCACCAGTGTCCCCTTCAATGAGTTGCCTTTTTGCCTCAGGTGGTCAAAACATTTGAATTTCAGCTTTGGCATCAGTGCTTCCAGTGAATATTCAGGGTTGATTCCCTTAAGATTGACTGATTTGATCTTCTTGCAGTCCAAGAGACTCTCAAAAGTCTTCTCCAGCACCACAATTTGAAAGTATCAATTCTTTGGTGCTCAGTCTTCCTTATGGTCCAACTCTCATATCCATACATAACTACTGGTAAAACCATAGCTTTGACTATGTGGACCTTTGTCAGCAAAGTGATGTCTCTGCTTTTTAATATACTGTCTGGATTTGTTATAGATGTCCTTCCAATGATCAAGTATCTTTTAATTTCATGGCTCCATTCACCATTACATTGATTTTTGAGCCCAAGAAAATAAAATCTGTCTTGTTTCCACTCCTCCCCCCATCTTTTTGCCATGAAATTATGAGACCAGATACCATGATCTTAGTTTTTTGAATGTTGAGTTTTAAGCCAGATTTTTTCACTGTCTTCTTTCACCCTCATCAAGAAGCTCTTTAGTTCCTCTTTGTTTTCTGCAATGAGTAAGTTTTCTTCTGCATATCTGAGATTGTTGATATTTCTTCTGACAATATTGATTCCAGATTGTGATTCATCTAGTCCAGTATTTTGTATGATGTATTCTGCATAGAAGTGAAATAAGTAGGATGATAATATACAGCCTTGACAAGTGAATAAGCCAATTTAAGATAAACAAAAGATGTAATATGGACAGAAATTTCAGCAAAGAAGACGGAGAAATATGCATAAAAGATACTCAAAATTTTTCCACAATAGAGAAATGCTGATTTAACTCACATTGAAATACAAATGCAATCTTAATAGAAAGACTAAGTTTAAAAAAGCCTGATCACATTGAATTTTGAGGAGGAGGTGATGGCACTAAAATTCTCTTATGCTGATGCAAGAACGTAAAATGACTCAAAAACTTTAGAAAACAATTTGATAGCTTTCTTGAATGTACACCTACCATATGATACAATCATTCTACAACTGATTTACTAAAGAGAAAGAAAGCATATATCCGCACAAAGTTGTTGCTGTTGTTTAGTTTCCAAGTCATGTCCAACTTTCGGATGTCATGGGCTGTAGCCTGCCAGACTCCAATGTCCATGGGATTTGCCAGGCAAGAATAATGGAGTGGGTTGCCATTCCTTCTCCAGGGGATCTTTTTGTCCCAGGGATCGAACCTGCATTTCCTAAATTAGCAGGCATGTTCTTTACTATCTGAGCCACCAGTGAAGTTATCCACACAAAGACCTGTACCTAAGCGTAGCCTACCAGGCTCCTCCCTCCATGGGATTCTCCAGGCAAGAGTACTGGAGTGGGTTGCCATTTCCTTCTCTAGAGGATCTTCCCAACCCAGGGATCAAACCCGGGTCTCCTGCATTCCAGGCAGGCGCTTTAACCTCTGAGCCACCAGGGAATACCCCAAAACTAAAAACAAATGGAAAGTTTATAAATAGATGAATAAAAATGAAATATTGTTCAAGAATAAATTAACTATTAACATGAATAGATCTCATAAATAGATCTCAAAATAATTATAAAACTGAATGAAAGAGGCCAGCCACCTCTCACCCCACTTTCCTTGAAAAGTACATACTGTATTATTCTATTTATGTAAAATTCTAGAAAAAGACAAAATAATCTGTAATTGTGGCTCAGCTGGTAAAGAACAGCCTGCAATGTGGGAGACCTGGGTTCAATCCCTGGGTTCAGAAGATCCTCTGGAGAAGGGAAAGGCTAACCACAACAGTATTCTGGCCTTGAGAATTCCATGGACTGTATAGTCCATGGGGTATCAAAGAGTCGGACATGACTGAGCGACTTTCACTTTCAGTTTCTGGGGGAGGAAATGGCAAGGCACTCCATTATTCTTGCCTGGGAAATGCCAGAGACAGAGGCGCCTGGTGGGCTACACTCTGTGGAGTCGCAAAGAGTAAAACACGACTGAGCACAGCAGACAGCATGAGAAAGCATGTCAGGTGTTGGCTATGGATGGTGGAGGCAGAGAGATACAAAAGTGAGGGATTAGAAAGGAGCATGAGGAAACTTGGGGCGATAGATGTGAGAGGGTAACAGGCAGGAAGGCCAGGGTTTCCAAATGGAGGTAAGTGTCAGATGTTTTTTATTTCTCTCTTAAGCAGCAGAGGAAAACAAACTACAAGTGTCAGATTTTTTTCCCTTCTCTATACAAAATTAAGAGGAGGTTTCCTTTAACATTTTATGTTGCCATGATGACACCTGGTTCCACCTGGACATAACTTTTCTCAAACCTTGAGAGGAACCAGAGATCAAATTGTCAACATCCACTGGATTATCAAAAAAGCAAGAGAGTGCCAGGAAAACATCTACTTCTGCTTTACTGACTGTGCCAAAGGTTTTGGCTGCATGGGTCAAAACAAATTGGAAAATTCTTAAAGAGATGGGAATACCAACGACATGACCTGCCTCCTGAGAAACCTATATGCAGGTCAAGAAGCAACAGTTATAACTGAACACGGAGCAACAAATTGGCTCTAAATTGGGAAAGGAGCACCTCAAGGCTGTATATTGTAAACCTGCTTATTTAACTTATATTCAGAGTATGTCATTGCTGAATGCTGGGCTGAATGAAGCACAAGCTGGAATCAAGATAGTCTGGAGAAATATCAATAACCTCAGATATGCAGATGACACCACCCTATGGCAGAAAAAGAAGAACTAAAGAGCCTCTTGATGAAAGTGAAAGAAGAGAGTGAAAAATTTGGCTTAAAACTCAACATTTAGAAAACCAAGATAGCAGTGTCTGGTCCCATCACATCATGGCAAATAGATAGGGAAACAATGGAAACAGTGAGAGATTTTATTTATTTGTTTGTTTTTTTGGAGGGGGGTCCAAAATCACTGCAGATGGTGACTGCAGCCATGAAATTAAAAGATGCTTACTCCTTGGAAGAAAAGCTATGACCAACACAAGCAACATATTAAAAAGCAGAGACATTACTTTGCCAACAAAAGTCCATGCGTCAAAGCTGATTTTTCCAGTAGTCATGTATGGATGTGAGAGTTGGAACATGAAGAAAGCTGAGCATCGAAGAACTGATGCTGTTGAACTATGGTGTTGGAGAAGACTCTTAGAGTCCCTTGGGTTGCAAAGAGATCCAACCAGTCCATCCTAAAGGAAATCAGTACTGAATATTCATTGGAAGGCCTGATGCTGAAGCTGAAACTCCAATACTTTGGCACCTGATGTGAAGAACTGACTCACTGGAAAAGACCCTGTTGCTGGAAAAGATTGAGGGCGGGAAGGGCAGGGGACAACAGAGGATAAGATGGTTGGATGGCATCATCGACTCAATGGACATGAGTTTGAGTAAGCTCTGGAATGTTCGGGGTGATGTCCTGATGGATAGGGAAGCCTGACATGCTGCAGTCTGTGGGGTCGCAAAGAGTTGGACAGGACTGAGTGCCTGAACTGAATAGAGCTAACCAATACAATTTTTTTTTTTGGTATGGAAATATTTTTCTTAAGCTATATTAATGGACTATGCATTTTCCCTAAACTCTGTCTTTCCTCAGATGGGGTTCCACATAGATGCAGAACCCACTTGACAAACCAGTATGCTTTACTCATGCAAATATTCCCTTAAGCTATGTTAATGAGACAATGTATTTGCTTGGAAACCTGCCTTTCAAGATTCATGTTAATCTTATGGCCCAGGACAACTCACCCTGTGCAAATGTTTTCACAAAATGCGTGTTGTGGTGAGTGGCCTGGTGCTAGTCTCTGAGCTTTGAGACATTTCCTTTCTCTATAAGCCTGCTAGTAGCTATATAACATCTGGCTAAAGACTACAGGGGAGAACTCTTTCTGCCCATTCTGATGTCTATGTCAGAAGCTTTGTCTATCTCTTTATACTTTAATAAAACTTTATCACACAAAAGCTGTGAGAGATCAAACCTTGTCATTGGCCACAGATTGAATTCCTCTTCTCCAGAGGCCAAGAATCCTAGCATTTTCACAGCTCAGCAACAACCTTTCAGATGTATGCTTATTATTTTGATTGCAGTGTTTGTTCTGCAGATCAATATCAAATTGTACAGTTTAGATTCAGTTTATTTCATGTCAATTATATCTCAATAAAACATGTCATTATTTTTTTTCCACCCAATAGCCCACGGGAAAATTCAATACCACTTATTACAGCCACTTGACCCTTTTTGACATGTTTAGGGGTATCATCACTGGTGGCTCAGATGGTAAAGCCTCTGCCTGCAATGCTGGAGACTGGGGTTCGATCCCTGGGTCAGGAAGATCCCCTAGAGAAGGAAATGGCAACCCGCTTCAGTACTCTTGCCTGGAAAATTCCATGAACGAAGCAGTCTGGTAGGCTATAGTCCATGGGTTCGCATAGAGACAGACACAACTGAACGACTTCACTTCGAAAAAAAGTTTTGAAGTAACGTTGAAAGACTTTCCTGGTAGCTCAGCAGGCAGAGCTCAGAGGTCCCCTGCAATGCTGGGGAACCCAGGTTCAATCCCTGGGTCAGGAAAATTCCCTGAGGAAGAAAATGTCAACTCAGTCCAGTATTCTTGCCTGGGAAATCCCACTGACAGAGGAGCCTGGTGGACTACAGTCCATGGGGTCGCAGGTGAATCAGATACAACTGAGAGACTAACACTGTCACTTTCTTAAAAAAAGTGTAACAATGTTATCCTTCAGTCTGTTAATTGGGCTTCCCTGGTGGTTCAGCAGTAAGAATCCACCTGCCAATACAGGAGACATGGGTTATATCTCTGTGTCAGGAAGATCCCTTAGAGAAAGAAATGGCAACTCACTCCAGTATTCTTTCACCTGGGAAATCCCAGGGATAGAGGAGACTGGTGAGTTGCAGTCCATGGGTTCGCAAAGAGTCGGACACGACTGAGCAACTGAACTGAACTGAACTGAAACAACTAAACAACAAAAAGCATGTTAATTATATGTGAGCTAACCATGATCTGACTCTGTTATCTAGAGGACATATTTTTATACTAAATCATGTATTATTTGTTATGAATATTTATATCTCTCAAGATAACAACTCATACAGTCAGTATGAAATTAACACAATGTAAATAATATAGATGATTATACACAGAGAATGTGTTATTTTCAACATTAATGACATTTGTTATTCTATAATTTTCTATAGACATTTTGTGAACAAATAACACTTAGTGGAAGTTATAAACTGATTTGTTGAAACAATGTAAACAGTAGTAATAACATACAGCCAACAAAAACAAAAAAGTAGATAAAAATATTGGTATTTTCATGTTTTGAGAAATATTTTGCAATAAAAATAAGTGTATAACAACAGACTATTATTCCTTTTCTCTATAAGTTCAGTTCAGTTCAGTCACACAGTCGTGTCTGATTCTTTGCTACCTCCATGGACTGCAGCACACCAGGCTTCCTTGTCCATCACCATCATCCAGACCTTACTCAAACTCATGTCCATTGAGTTAGGGTGATGCCATTCAACCATCTTATCCTCTGATGTCCTCTTCTTCTCCTGCCTTCAATCTTTCCCAGCATCAGCCTTTTCTAATAAATCAGTTCTTCATATCAGGTGGCCAAAGTATTGAAGTTCCAGCTTCAGCATCAGTATGAAAAGACAAAGAGATATGACAATGAAACTTGAACTCCCCAGGTCAGTAGGTGCCCAATATGCTCCTGGAGAAAAGTGGAGAACTAACTCCAGAAATAATGAAGAGAAGGAGCCAAAGCCAAAAAACCTACCAATTGTGGATGTAACTAGTAATGGAAGTAAAGACTGATTCTGTGAGAACAATAGGAACTGAAATATTAGGTCCATGAATCAAGGTAAATTGGAGTGGACAAACAGGAGATGGCAAGAGTCAGTACCAACATTTTAGGAATCAGTGAACTAAAATGAACCAGAATGAGTGAATTTAACTCAAATGACCATTATATCTACTACTGTGGGCAAGAATCTGTTAGAAGAAATGGAGTAGCCCTCACTGTCAACAAAAGAATCCTAGATGTAGTACTTGGGTGCAATCTCAAAAAATGACAGAATGAGCTCTGTTTGTTTCCAAGGCAAACCATTCGATAGCACGGTATGCCCACAATAGCACAAATCTAGATGGTGACTGCAGCCATAAAATTAAAAGAAGCTTACTCCTTGGAAGGAAGTTATGACCAACCTAGACAACATATTAAAAAGCAGAGACATTACTTTGTCAGCAAAGGTCTGTTTAGTCAATGCTATGGTTTTTCCAGTAGTCATGAATGGATGTGAGAATTGGACTCTAAAGATAGCTGAGTGCCAAAGAATTGATGATTTTAAACTGTGGTGTTGGAGAAGACTCTTGCGAGTTCCTTGGACTGCAAGGAGATTCAACCAGTTCATCCTAAAGAAGATCAGTCCTGGGTGTTCATTGGAAGGAGTCATGTTGAAGCTTAAACTCCAACACTTTGGCCACCTGATGTGAAGAGCTGACTCATTTGAAAAGTCCCTGATGCTGGGAAAGATTGAGGGCAGAAGGACAAGGGGATGACAGAGGATGAGATGGTTGGATGGCATCACTGACTCAATGGATATGGATTAGGGTGCACTCAGGGAGTTGGTGATGGACAGGGAGGCCTGACACACTGCAGTTCATGGGATCACAAAGAGTCAGACATGACTGAGCAATTGAAATGAACTGAACTGATGCCCCAACAGTAATGCTGAAGAAGTTGAAGTTGAATGGTTTTATGAAGACCTACAAGATCTTCTAGAACTAACACTAAAAAAAGATGTCCTTTTTCATCATAAAAGTAGGAAGTCAAGAGATACCTGGGGTAACAGGCAAATTTGGCCTTGGAGTACAGAATGAAGCAGGGAAAAAGCTAACAGAGTTTTGCCAAGAGAATGGACTGGTCATTGCAAACACCCTCTTTCAACAATATAAGAGATGACACTACACATGGACATCATCAGATGGTAAATACCAAAATCAAATTGATTATATTCTTTGCAGCCTTTTCTCTATACATATCTTCAATTGCAAGCATGGTACCAAAACGCTGTGTTCAATAAACATTATACTTCTTCATCTCATGCAATACGAGCTTTTCCATGAAAGTGACTTGAAATTCTATTTGTCAAGTATCTCAAATTTCTTCATTTGTGATTTATTTTGGAAATATAACATCTAAAATGCATTGCTTACCTTTCATCTATCCAGAGTGTATGTAACTTAATCTAGCCATTTATTGAGCATACAAAGCTATGTGCCAGAAACTATGCTAGATATTGAGCATGGGTTATATCCAATCTTGAGAATTTTAGTAATAAATAATCTGAAATATTCATAAAGATTTGGGAGTTTTCTGCAAAATTTGTAAAACTAAAATATGAAAGAGAATGATCTAAATGTAGGTGTGTCAGACACAAAACTTTCAAATCCACCCTGCTCCTTCTACAAACTGAAAAAGTTAGGTACAATGATACCTACATTTTCTTTCGGTCAAATATTATTTGGAAAAGTTGATGTTGGAAACAATGAATGTTGAATGCTGAAAATTGACAAAATAATTCTATAATTATTTAACTACACAGGTAGAATCATTCCACAAATATACTCCAGTTAGCAACTAGAAATGTGTATAATGTTAAAAATGTTATCCCGAAGAACTGTACAAAAAAGATCTTCACGACCCAGATAATCATGATGATGTGATGACGAATCTAGAGCCAGACATCTTGGAATGTGAAGTCAAGTCGGCCTTAGAAAGCATCACTACAAACAAAGCTAGTGTAGGTGGTGGAATTCCAGTTGAGCTGTTTCAAATCCTGAAAGATGATGCTGTGAAAGTGCTGCANCCCTTAGAAGAAATGGAGTAGCCATCATGGTCAACAAAAGTGTCTGATATGCAGTACTTGGATGCAATCTCAAAAACTACAGAATGACCTCTGTTCATTTCTGAGGCAAACCATTCAATATCATAGTAATCCAAGCCTATGCCCCAACTGGTAATGCTGAAGAAGCTGAAGTTGAATGGTTCTATGAAGACCTACAAGACCTTTTGGAACTAACACCCCAAAAAGATTCCCTTTTATTATAGGGGCCTGGAATGCAAAAGTAGGAAGTCAAGGAACACCTGGAGTAACAGGCAAATTTGGACTTGGAGTTCGGAATGAAGCAGGGCAAAGACTAATAGAGTTTTGCCAAGAGAGCACATTGGTCATACTAATTACAGCCATGGTTCCTTTTTTTTTTTTTTTTAGCTGACTGGGTTAGAAGTTTGTGGTATCTTTGGTCGAATCTGGTTTTATTTACCTGAACAATTCAAAATTATTTTAAAAGTGAGAAAATGAGCAACAGATGAATCATTCCATTCAAATCTCTACTTTGTCTTGCTTTTCAGATCTTCATTTTAAATTCGTATACCGCTTCACTTGTCAGTGTTGTATAATTTTATTTACTTCAAGGCACTCATCTATATTATATTACCACTCTAATTTTTTTTGATGTAATATCTGTCTTCTGAACTGGAATGTGTATTTCATATGGTCAGTAACTTTGCCTTTTTTGTTTGCTGTTATATTATCAGCCCTTAAAAATACATTTGTGAGAAAGCAGGAATTCAGTAAATATAGAATGAATGAATAAGCAGAAATTCAGTTCTCTTTGCATCTTTCTCTAACCAATCCCTTTATCAAACCCATGTTAACTGTTTGGTTTATATACTAACATGTTTTATTCTCCTAAATAGATTTGTTTTGTTTTTGTCTTGATTTGTTATGGCATCATTTTAGTACCTGCTTATTTTAATTTGGATATCTATTTAAATATATTTTAAATATGTATATATTATATTAAATATATTTAATATATAATATATATATTAAATATATTTTAAATATATTCACCTTCCTCTGATTATTTCTGTGGGATAGACCTCCAAGGTAAAATTGCTAAATCAACATTAAATGCTAATTCATTACATACTGAGATTACTTTAAAAAGTATAGTGATTCATGTTTCCAAGAGCAATTTATCACAATTAATTTTGTGTTACACTTTCTAGGCCATTGTTCTTTAAAAATTATTTGCTTGATACATGATGAATGGTGTGACAAGTTCAAATTTAAATTTTCTGTCTAATGTTGAGAATAATGTATTTTCATGTGATCACTGGATTCAGTTCAGTAGCGCAGTCGTGTCCGACTCTCTGCGACCCCATGAATCGCAGCACGCCAGGCCTCCCTGTCCATCACCAACTCCCGGAGTTCACTCAGACTCCCGTCCATCGAGTCCATGATGCCATCCAGCCATCTCATCCTCCGTCGTCCCTTTCTCCTCCTGCCCCCAATCCCTCCCAGCATCAGGGTCTTTTCCAATAAGTCAACTCTTCGCATAAGGTGGCCAAAGTCCTGGAGCTTCAGTTTTAGTATCATTCCTTCCAAAGTAATCCCAGGATTGATCTCCCTCAGAATGAACTGGTTGGATCTCCTTGCAGTCCAAGGGACTCTCAAGAGTCTTCTCCAACACCACAGTTCAAAAGCATCAATTCTTCCGCACTCAGCCTTCTTCACAGTCCAACTCTCACATCCATACATGACCACAGGAAAAACCATAGCCTTGACTAGACGGACCTTAGTCGGCAAAGTAATGTCTCTGCTTTTGAATATACTATCTAGGTTGGTCATAACTTTTCTTCCAAGGATAACTGCCAGTTATTATCCCACAGAGGGGGTAGACATAAGCTTGGCCCAATCATCATGTACTTAAAGTAGATTAATTAAAGCTTATTAATAAATTTTAGAAAATTAAAACATGGTTATCTGATATGAAAAAAAAAATAATGATGTAAAGTAAAATAAATGTACATTAAAATGAGGAATAATTTTCTCACATAAAACTGAGAGGCAAATGACTACATGAATCTAATTATAATACAGTCTACATTTTAAAGCTTACATATGTATTTTTTTACCTGGACCAGTTAAAAATAAGCATTTACTTCCTAGACATGATTAACCTTTCAGTTAATATAAAATAACTAGAAAAAGTGTTAAATTCTAAAGTCTTTTCAGTAGCTGGTAATTATTTAAGGCATTAGATATATCACAAGGTCATTTCCCGATTTGTTGTTTTTGAAAGCTTATGAGAGTAGGTTTGGCAAATGCCTCTTTTGTTTTTTTCTTTCTTATGTGTTTTTTAAAATGCTGCAGCCCACTGAAAACCCTTTGCCCCACTTCACTCTAGAGAAATTGCACTTATTATTATTACATTTTGCCTCCTAGACTCAGAATGTTTATCTTTTTGATCATTCATCTAAGAATGGTTTAAGAATTTGTAAATAAGACTATAGTCTTATTTGCCAAGTGTTTCATGTTTCAGATAATTTCTGTAATCTTTTTTGAGATAATTTTCAATCTATGCCTTGCTCACTTTAGGAGGTTATAATTATTTTTTTTTAATGCTATACTTCTTTAAATAATATTTTCATTAAACTCTTCTAGGATGTGAAAGTCCATGAAAATATATTTCAAGTTTGTCAGTCAGTTTTGTGTGTAGAGTTATTAGTAAGTTATCCTATCCTTGAGTTTCCATTTATACACTTTGACTATCACAATAAGGTGACATGAGATGAAAAAATTCCATGAGATGGCATACAAGTAGCTGGCTCATTGCAAATGTTATGTGTATTTAATCCATGTGGTTTTCCCTTTCTGAGTCAATGTAACTGATCATTGCATTAATCTTTAAATAATAATCATTCTAAGAATGTTTAAATGCTGTCATAGTGTTCAGTTATTTCTATTTCCCTTATTATGGTTATCTCTTTTAGCATGTTTAGAAATTATTCATAAAAGTGTAGACCTGGTTTATTGTAATGAATTACTAATAAGGACCTAAATATAAGCTATTTTCTTTGCTAAGATGATACTCAGAGAACTCTGGACAAGTCCATTTATACTTAAAAGATCATTGACTTGAAGATATTGGATACAGTTCAATAAACAATACATTGAAATATATTACTGGAAATGTTTAAGTATTTATTTCAAACTTAATCATTTTGGAATGATTATGTGTTAGTAGAGTTATGGGAAGCAGTTACACTTACACTCTAAATCTTCAGTTCTGGATAAAGTCGCTCATGCCCTAACATTACAATCTTTCCCAGTTCTTCAGTGTCAACCTCACTATACTTGATTTTCAAAGGCATATGACATGATGTTTGGCCATCATGGTCTCGAGCCATTTATTTTAGCTCCTTTATCCCCCACACCAAGAACACATATGATTTTTGAAACTTCTTATTTTATATTGGAGTATAGCAGATTAACAACGTTTACAGTTTCAGGTGGACAGCAGAGAGACTCAGGAATATATACACACATATCCATTATCCCCCAAACTCCTCTGCAATCTAGGCTGCCATATAACACTGAGCAGTGTTCCCTGTGCTATACAGTAGAACCTTGTTGGTTATCCATTTAAATAAGCAGTGTGTAAGTACATAGATGGTTGAATCACTTTCTCTCCCCTGTTCCCATGTTTCTCCTGAAATACAAATGACTCCCTCGGTTCAGTCACTCAGTCATGTCCAACTCTTCAAGACCCATGAAGAACAGCACATCAGGCCTCCCTGTCCATCACCAACTCCCAGAGTCCATCCAAACACATCTCCATCAAGTCGTGATGCCAGCCAACCATCTCATCCTCTGTCGTCCCCTTCTCCTCCTGCCCTCAATCTTCCCCAGCTTCAGGGTCTTTTCTAATGAGTCAGCTCTTTGCATCAGGTGGCCAAAGTATTGGAGTTTCAGCTTCAACATCAGTCTTTTCAATGACCACCCAGGACTGATCTCCTTTGGGATGGACTGGTTGGACCTCCTTGCAGTCCAAGGGACTCTCAAGAGTCTTCTCCAACACTACAGTTCAAAATCATTAATTCATTGGCACTCAGTTTTCTATACTCCAACTCTCACATCCATACATGACCACTAGAAAAACCATAGCCTTGACTAGATGGACCTTTGTTGGCAAAGTAACGTCTCTGCTTTTTAATATGCTGTCTAGGTTGGTCATAACTTTCTCTCCAAAGTCATGGCTCCAATCACCATCTGCAGTGACTTTGGAGCCCAGAAAAAAAAACTCAGCCACTGTTTCCATTGTTTCCCCATCTATTTGCCATGACGTGATGGGACCAGATGCCATGATCTTAGTTTTCTGAATGTTGAGCTTTAAGCCAACTTTTTCACTCTCCTCTTTCACTTTCATCAAGAGGCTCTTTAGTTCTTTTTCACTTTCTGCCATAAGGGTGGTGTCATCTGCATATCTGAGGTTATTGATGTTTCTCCCAGTAATCTTGCTTCCAGCTTGTGCTTCATCCAGCCCAGCAATTTTCATGATGTACTCTGAATATAAGTTAAATAAGCAGAGTGACAATATATAGTCTTAACGTACTCCTTTTTCTATTTGGAACCAGCATGCTTTTCCATGTCCAGTTCTAACTGTTACTTCCTGACCTGCATGCAGATTTTTCAAGAGGCAGGTCAGGCAATTTGGTATTCCCATCTCTTGAAGAATTTTCCAGTATATTGGGATCCACACAGTCAAAAGCTTTGGCATAGTCAATAAAGCAGAAATAGATGTTTTTCTGGAACTCTCTTGCTTTTTTGATGATCCAACAGATGTTGGCAATTTGATCTATGGCCCCTCTGCCTTTTCTAAAACCAGCTTGAACATCTGGAAGTTCACAGTTCACATATTGTTAAAGCCTGGCTTGGAGAATTTTGAGCATTACTTTACTAGCGTGTGAGATGAGTGCAATTGTGTGGTAGTTTGAACATTCTTTGGCATTGTCCTTCTTTGAGACTGGAATGAAAACTGACTTCATTATTCCCTTTTTATTGGGTTGGCAAAAAATGGTCATATCAAAATCAGGTTGATTGTATACTTGCCAGCTGAAGATGGTGAAGCTCTATTCAGTCAGAAAAAATCTGGAGCTGTCTGTGGCTGAGATCATCAACTTCTTATTGCAAAATCCAGACTTAAATAGAATAAAGTAGGGAAAACCCCTAGGCCTTTCTTTCTGAACTCTCTTGCTTTTTCCATGATCCAACAGATGTTGGCAATTTGATCTCTGGTTCCTCTGCTTTTTCTAAAACCAGCTTGAACATCTGGAAGTTCACGGTTCACGTACTGCTGAAGCCTGGCTTGGAGAATTTTGAGAATTACTTTTCTAGTGTGTGAGATGAGTGCAATTGTGTGGTAGTTTGAGTATTCTTTGGCATTGCCTTTCTTTGGGATTGGAATGAAAACTGACCTTTTCCAGTCCTATGACCACTGCTGAGTTTACCAAATTTGCTGGCATACTTCATGCAGCACTTTCACAGGATCATCTTTCTGGATTTGAAATAGCTCAACTGGAATTCCATCACCTCCACTAGCTTTGTTCATAGTGATGTTTCCTAAGGCCCAGTTGACTTCACTTTCCAGGATGTCTAGCTCTAAGTGAGTGATCACACCATCGTGATTATCTGGGTCATGAAGATCTTTTTGTACAGTCCTGTGTATTCTTGCCACCTCTTCTTAATATCTTCTGCTTCTGTTATGTCCCTACCATTTCTGTCTTTATTGAGCCCATCTTTGCATGAAATGTTCCCTTGGTATCTCTAATTTTCTTGAAGAGATCTCAAGTCCTTCCCATTCTATTGTTTTCCTCTATTTCTTAGCAATGTTCACTGAGGAAGTCTTTCTTATCTCTCCTTGCTATTCTTTGGAACTCTGCATTCAAATGGGTATATATTTCCTTTTTTCCTTTGCGTTTCACTTCCTGTCTTTTCACAGCTATTTGTAAAGCCTCCTCAGACAGCCCTTTTGCTTTTTTGCATTTCTTTTTCTTAGGGATTTTCTTGATTCTTGTCTCATCGACAATGTTACTAATCTCCATCCATAGTTCATCAGTCACTCTGTCTATCACTATAACCTCCATAACACTGAGGGTGACTCTCTAGTGTACAAGTACCAATTTCTCATCTCTCTACAATGGAAAGATTACTTATTGCTAAAATAACATGGTTTTACTCATATCCTTTTATGAATTTGATTTTAACAGTTTTCAATGTGCACCTCATTTCTTGAGATTGTAAATTAGGGGAAGGGAAATTGGGGGAGGTAGTGTGTGTGGTACCTAGTTGAAGGGAAATAATGAATACCTGTGAGTTATTTAAATATTTATGCTGCTGCTCAATTATTAGACTCTACACTTTAAATTTATTTTGAAAGTTATCTGGGAAAAGTATTATAAAACCATATTTGATGCAATTTAGTTTAAATAAACCCAGAAACGGGAGCAATAGTGTGTCTATTAATGGAACTTGGACTATGTAGAAGACCAATATAAGTACTATAAAAACCATTTTACTTAATTGATTCTGATAATAATAATAAATATTTTGAAAACAAAAAAGTGGAATTTGCACCATAACCCACTCTTACTTTATTGCAAAATAAATATTAGATGATTCCCTAGGTAAAATAGTTTACACTGCTTAAGAGAAATTGAGCAAACATATCCTCATCAGACACTTAGAACATGTATAATTATGAAAAGTTCTCTCCAGTTATGGTGCATGGAGTACTGCCTTTTTTTTTATATTCTAAGAGTTTCAAATTGCAAAGCTTAGCATACACAGAAATTGTATGAAAACACATTAAATAAGAATGAATGCTAAACTAACAATTAAATTAATGACAGTATTTTAGTATTACATAGTATTTTGGGCTTCCCTGGTGGCTTAGAGGTTAGAGTGTCTGCCTGCAACGTGGGAGACCTAGGTTTGATCCCTGGGTCGGAAAGATCCCCTGGAGAAGGAAATGGCAACCCACTCCAGTATTCTTGCCTGGAGAACCCCATGGATGGAACAGCGTGGTGGGCTACAGTCCACGGGGTCGCAAAAAGTCGGACATGACTGAGCAACTTCACTTTACTTCACATAGTATTTTAAAGTTAGAACTAATATACATAGGACAGAATACAGGATAGTAATATAGAGAATATCGAGGTAATAATATGCATATGTCTTTTCAAAGTATATTTACTTTGTTTTTACCAGGCAGAAAATAATTATTCTTGCTGAAAAATATGTACTCTTGGGTCACTGTTTCTTTAGAATTTTGTGTCTTCTCTTTTTCATTATTAATTTTGTAATTGAGTAGCTAATCTCTCCCTGTCTTGCTCCTTGCTTTCTTTCCTTCTTTCTATCCTCCCTTTCTTCTTTTTTTCCTTCCTTCCTTCCCTCCCTTTCTTCTTTCCTCTCTTCCTAAAGCTTGTTTGAATAGCTTGAATCCCAAGGGTTTTCTTGATATTTCTTTTTTTTTCTGAGTTTCCCCTTTATTAACATCTTTCATTACTCTGGTATATTTGGTGAGCCAATATCAATACAATATTATTAACTAAAATGCATATTTTCCATTAGAGCTTACTCTGCACTGTACATTCCATGGATTTGAACAAATTATATAGACACGAGTCCATCATTATAGTATTGTACAGAGTAGTTTTATTGCCATTAAAATTATCTGTGCTTCACCTATTCATCCCTGCCACATAATTCCTACCCCTGTCAACTACTGAACTTTTTACTATCTCCATTTTGGTTTTTTAGACTGTCATATGGTTGGATTCGTACAGTTTGTAAGCTTTTCAAATTGGCTTCTTTCACTTAGTAACACACATTCATGGTTTCTCTATGTCTTTTTATGGCTGATAGCTCATTTCTTTGTAGAGCTCAATGATATTCTACTGTATGGGTGGACCACAGTTTATTTATACATTCATCACTTAAAATTTGTACCTGGATGTTTATAACAGCTTTATTTATATTGCCAAAACTTGGAAACAACCAAGATGTACTTCTGTAGGTGAATGGCATTTTTCTTTTTGTTATTTGCTTGTTTCATCTGACATACTTCTGTGGAGAATTATCATAGAACTTCTATTTGCACTGCTATAAAATGGATGGGCTTCCCAGGTGTCACAAGTGGTAAAGAATCCACCTGACAGAATGGGTGAATTCTAGATGTCTCTCATTTTCTAAGACCTATTGGTCTCTTACTGTGCAAACATTTCCAATTTGTCTTATGAACCTAACATTCCAGATTTCTGTGCAATATTGCTCTTTACAGCATCAGACTTTACTTCCATCACCAGTCACATCCACAATTGTCTGTTGTTTTTGCTATGGCTTTGTCTCTTCATTCTTTCTGGAATTATTTTTCCACTGATCTCCAGTAGCATTTTGGGCACCTACTGACCTGGGGAGTTCATTTTTCAGTGTCCTATCTTTTTGCCTTTTCATACTGCTTATAGGGTTCTCAAGGCAAGAATACTGAAGTGGTTTACTATTCCCTTCTCCAGTGGACCACATCTTGTCAGAACTCTCCACCATGACCAGTTCATCTTGGGTGTCCCTACATGGCATGGCTCATAGTTTCACTGAGTTAGACAAGGATGTGATCCATATGATCAGATTGGTTAGTTTTCTGTGATTGCTATTTTCAGTCTATCTGCCTTCTGATGGAGAAGGATAAGAGGCTTATGGAAGCTTCCTGATGGGAGAGACTGACTGGGGGCAAAACTGGGTCTTATTCTGATGGGTGTGGCCATGTTCAATAAATCTTTAATCCAATTTTCTGTTGAATGGTGGGGCTATGTTCTTTCCCTGTTATTTGACCTGAGGCAAAACCCTGGTGGATTAATGAAGATAATGGTGACCTCCTTCAAAAGGTCATATGCACACATTGCTACACTCAGTGCCCCCAACCATGCAACAGGCCACCGGAGACCCACGCCTATACCAGAGACTCCTGGACACTCGTAGGCAAGTCTGGGGCAGTCTCTTGTGGAGTCACTGCCCCTTTCTTCTGGGTCCTGGTGCACACAAAGTTCTGTTTGTGCCCTCCCAGAGTCTGTTTCCTCAGTCTTGTTAAATTCTGGCAGTTCTATGATTGTGATACTGGCCACCTCCTCCAAGAGGGCTTATCCATACCCAGGTCCTATCCCAGAGCCAGAGCCCCTGCCCCAAAAGCACTGTCAAAAGATGGAAGACTGGGTGGTTCACCAATGGTGAACATTTACGCTTTAAGAATTAGCAAAATAAAATGGACTAGAATGGGTGAATTTAACTCAGATGACCATTATATCTACTTCTGTGGGCAAGAATCCCTTAAAAGAAATGGAGAAGTCATCATTAAAAAAAAAAAAAGTATGAAATTCAGTATTTGGATGCAATCTCCAAAATGACAGAATGATCTCTGTTCATTTCCAAGACAAACCTTTCAATGTCACAGTAATCTAAGTCTATGGCCTGACCAATAAGGCAGAAGAGGTGAAGTTGAATGATTCTATGAAGACCTACAAGACCTTCTGGAACTAATGCCCAAAAAAGATGCCTTTTCATTATAGGGGACTGGAATGCAAAAGTAGGAAGTCAAGAAATATCTGGAGTAACGGGCAAATTGGCCTTGGAATGTGGAATGAAGCAGGGTAAAGGCTAATAGAATTTTGTCAAAAGAATGCACTGATCAAAGCAAACACTTTCTTCCAATGAAACAAGAGAAGACCCTACACATGGACATCACCAGATGGTCATTACTGAAATCAAATTGATTACATTCTTTGCAGCCAAAGATGGAGAAGCTCTATAAAGTCAGCAAAAACAAGACCAGAAGCTGACTGTGGCTCACATCATCAACTCATTGCCAAATTCAGACTTAAATGGAAGAAAATATGGAAAACTACTAGACCATTCAGGTATGACCTAAATCAAATCCCTTATTATTATACAGTGGAAGTGAGAAATAGACTTAAGGGACTAGATCTGATACATAGAGTGCCTGATGAACTATGGGCGGAGGTTCATGACATCGTACAGGAGACAGGGATCAAGACCATCCTCATGGAAAAGAAATGCAAAAAGCAAAATGGCTGTCTGAGGAGGCCTTACAAATAGCTATGAAAAGAGAAGCTAAAGGCAAAGGATAAAAGGAAAGACATACTCATTTGATGTGGAGTTCCACAGAATAGCAAGGAGAGATATGAAAGCCTTTCTTGGAGATCAGTGAAAGAAAGAGGAAAACAATAGAATGGGAAAGACTAGAAGAGATCTCTCCAAGAAAATTAGAGATACCAAGGGAACATTTTATGCAAAGATGGGCTCAATAAAGGACAAAAATGGTATGGACCTAACAGAAGCAGAAGATATTAAGAAGAGGTGGCAAGAATACACTGGAGAACTCCACAAAAAAAGAGCTTCACGACCCAGATAACCACAATGGTGTGATCACCAACATAGAGCCAGACATCCTGGAATGCAAAGTCAAGTGGGCCTTAGGAAGCATCACCATGAACAAAGCTAATAGAAGTGATGGAATTCCAATTGAGCTATTTCAAATCCTAGAAGATAATGCTGTGAAAGTGCTACACTCAATATGCCAGCAAATTTCAAAATTTCAGCAGTAGCCACAGGACTGGAAAAGGTCAGTTTTCATTCCAATCCCAAAGAAAGGCAATACCAAAGAATGCTCAAACTACTACACAACTACCCTATCTCACACACTAGCAAAGTAATGCTCAAAATTCTCCAACCCAGGCTTCAACAGTACATGAACTATGAACTTCCAGAAGTTCAAACTGGATTTAGGAAAGGCAGATGAACCAGAGATCAATTTGCCAACATCTGTTGGATCATTGAAAAAGCAAGAGTTCCAGAAAAACATCTACTTCACTTTGTTGGCAATGCCAAAGCCCTTGACTTTCTGGATCATAATAAACTGTGGAAAATTCTTCAAGAGATGGGAATACCAGATCACCTGACCTGCCTCTTGAGTAACCTGTATGCCGGTCAGGAAGCAACAGTCAGAACTGGACAGGGAACAACAGACTGGTTCCAAATCAGTAAAGGAGTATGTCAAGGCTGTATACTGTCACCCTGCTTTTTTAACTTATATGCAGAGAACATCATGAGAAATGCTGGGCTGGATGAAGCACAAGCTGGAATCAAGATTGCCAGGAGAAATATTAATAACTCAGATATGCAGATGACACTACACTTGTGGCAGAAAGCAAAGAAGATTAAAGAGCCTCTTGATGAAGGTGAAAGAGGAGAGTGAAAAAATTGGCTTAAAGCTCAACATTCAGAAAATGAAGATCACGATATCTGGTCCCATCACTTCATGGCAAATAGATGGAGAAACAGTGGAAATGGTGACAGATCTTATTTTTCTGGGCTCCAAATATCACTACAGATGGTGACTGCAGCCATGAAATTAAGAGATGCTTCTCCTTAGAAGAAAACATATAACCAATCTAGACAGCTTATTAAAAAGCAGAGACACGAATTTTCCAACAAAGTTCCATCTAGTCAAAGATATGGTTTTTCCAGTAGTCATGTATGGATGTGAGAGTTGGACTAAAAAGCTGAGTGCTGAGGAATTGATGGCTTTGAACTGTGGTGTTAGATAAGACTCTTGAGAGTCCCTTGGACAGCAAGGAGATCCAAAAAGTCAATCCAGAACAAATCAGTCATTGGAAGGACTGATGCTGAAGCTGAAACTCCAATAATTTGATACGTGATGCGAAAAAGTGACTCACTTGAAAAGACCCTGTTGTTAGGAAAGATTGAAGGCAGGAGAAAAAGAGGATGACAGAGAATGAGATGGTTGGATGGCATCACCGACTCAATGGACATGAGTTTGAGTAAACTCCAGGAGTTGGTGATGGACAGGGACGCCTGGCATGCTGCTGTCCATGGGGTCACAAAACGTCAGACATGACTGAATGACTGAAATGAACTGAACTGATTGGTCTCCTCTGATGAGCAGTTGAAAAGCTGAGTAAAGAGCAACACCTCCTTTTCTAGGATTGAAGATTCAAGAAGGTAATAGAGATAAGCATGAGTAGTCTGGAGCTGATGCTTTGTTGGCAAAATGAGCTTGGACATTTAAGAAAATTTTATTAATGCCTTATAAAAGGAATCATGAAAGAATAACATTAATGGTGATAGGATACACAAAATATGCTATTCTGTATTTTTGTAATCTTTCTTTGTTGTCCAGTACTTTCACAGACATAATTCTACCATACTTCCTAGTAGTACATTTTATACAAGCATCCATATGTCCATATGGCTTATAATGCTTACAGTGTAATAACAATTTAAACAGATGGTAAAGAATTTTGCTTGCAATGCAAGAGACCCAGGTTTGATACCTAGGTTGAGAAGATCCCCTGGAGAAGGGAATGGCTACCCACTGCAGTATTCTTGCCTGGAAAACTCAGTGGACAGGGGAGCCTGGTAAGCTACAGTCCATGGGGTTGCAAAGAGTTGGACATGACTGAGTGACTAATACTTTCACATACATATACATATACATATATATATTACTAAAAATAAAAATATACAGATTTTTATGTGTCTATATCTAACCTACTTTTGCTCATTTCTTGTTTGAATAGAGAAAGGAAATTTTTATGACCTGCCTTTAATGAACCATTTTTATCAAGACGGCAAATAAAAACTTTTCCAACTTTCAGGTTCTAGCTACTAGCAACAAATAACTATATGGAGTTTCTTTTACTGTGATCCTTTTTGCTTATATGATTTGAAGCCATCTGCTAAAGTTAATGGATTTAAAACAGCAAAATTCTTATACAAAATTTTTAAACAAATTATTTATATACAAATATATTATTTTAGCTAGAATGTTTGATATTCAAATAGTGACATAGCATACTAAACAGTTTAGATCCTGTATCTAAAAAGAGTAATAAGAAAACATTTATCATTTCATTTGTAATATTTTAGTGGGAATCTTAATGCATACATTTTGTTAAAACTGCTTTGCTTCAATCATTATAGTTGGAAATAGGGCTGGACCTACAGAAGTTGAGAAGGATCAGGTGATAAGTAACTCACATGATTGGTGTTAAGGTAGTGTGCTGGGTAGTGGGTATTCAAGATTTTTTATATTTAGGGTAGTTTTCAATTTTTCTACATTGAATTTCCCAATAACTTCCATTTTTCTTCAAAATATGTGCATCAGTCAGTTCAGTTCAGTGCAGTCATTCAGTATGTCCGACTCTTTGCGACCCCATGAATCACAGCACGCCAGGCCTCCTGGAGTTCACTCAGACTCATGTCCATTGAGTCTGTGATGCCATACAGCCATCTCATCCTCTGTCATTCCCTTCTCCTCCTGCCCCCAATCCCTCTCAGCATCAGTCTTTTCCAATGAGTCAACTCTTCACATGAGGTGGCCAAAGTACTGGAGTTTCAGCTTTAGCATCATTCCCTCCAAAGAAATCCCAGGGTTGATCTCCTTCAGAATGGACTGGTTGGATTTCCTTGCAGTCCAAGGGAAGAGTCTTCTCCAACACCACAGTTCAAAAGCATCAATTCTTCTGTGCTCAGCCTTCTTCACAGTCCAACTCTCACATCCATACATGACCACAGGAAAAACCATAGCCTTGACTAGACGGACCTTAGTCGGCAAAGTTATGTCTCTGCTTTTGAATATACTATCTAGGTTGCCCTGCGGGCATGGCTTAGTTTCATTGAGTTAGACAAGGCTGTGGTCCTAGTGTGATTAGATTGACTAGTTTTCTGTGAGTATGGTTTTAGTATGTCTGCCCTCTGATGCCCTCTTGCAACACTTACCATCTTAATTGGGTTTCTCTTACCTTGGGCATGGGGTATCTCTTCACGGCTGCTCCAGCAATGCACAGCCGCTGCTCCTTACCTTGGACGAGGGGTATCTCCTTACCACCACCCTTCCTGACCTTCCACCTGGGATACTCAAGCTAAATCCAAAGCCACAATTAGCTAAGATAAAGATTAATGAGGTTTTAGAAAAACAAAGATTACTTGTAGTACAAACTGTCTCCAATATAATTATAGCTTAGCATTTTGGTCACTAGTGAATTTTAAAACAACTATTTTGTAGCAGATCTTAGCCCTTCTTCATTTAGCTAGAGCTGAAAAACAAAGCCAGAGTTCCAGCCTCAAAATGACAGGAATTTCTAGGAGAATAGCATATTGATTTATCACTGAAAATACTGCTATGTGACCAATTTGGGAGTGTGACCATGGTGTCATCTGATACAAATGTTGTTGATTAGATGCAAAGCAATGAAAGTTAAATACAGTGACAGGTTGTCAGCACTTATTTTCCTTGCCTTCCAGTATGTATTGCAGGAGGCCCCACAGCTCCAATATGGCTTATATAATGCTGACGGCATAATAATGATTTAACTGTGGATGCCCACTCTCACATTCAGGCTTGATTTAGTGCTTGAGCCAGAATAACTCATTTTATAATGTCTGGAATAGCAGGCTGTCCACTAATATGCATAGAAATGAGTCTTATTTTTAAAGTCACTGCTTTTCAGCAAGTTATATGTTTCTCTAAAGATTCACTGCTGGAAGCACAGTCCTGCACCAAAATTCTTCACACAATGCTTTTGCATTAACTCACAAGCAAGCTAAAGAGTTTAATGCTAAAATGATAGGATTTTGTTTCAAAATTTACAACTGTATATTGGAAAGTTCCTCTTAAGAAATAAGAATGCATACTATGATAGCAAAAGGAATGATTGGCTTGTTTCCCCTGCAAGGGATTGCTTAAATATTTACTGATTCAATTAAAAGAGTGGAAACTCTCTGGTTGTACTGCATAAAATTGCTTCATATTTTTGGTGGATGGTAATAGACTCTACTCTTTATAAATAGTAGTCAAGATTTGTTCTTTTGAAAAGATTTTCTATTATTAAATTGTCCATGCCTAAAAATGCTTTTTTCCTCTCTGGATGGTGTATGCTAACTTACTAATGGAAGAAATAATCTTGACATAGTACATACACACATCAATGTACAAACACACATAAGAACTCAAATGTAGAGCTGAGTTAATCATCAATATGGTTTATGAAGTTTCACCGATCTGACTTAAAAAAAAAAGTTTTATTTAATTTTCTTTTTCATCTCTAATTCATATTTTTATTCCCTTCATCTCTGTATACACCCACTTTGATTAATATGTGTCAAAGTTTATGTATATGTTTTTAAATGATGTAGGACAGAATATAGTATGTATTATATATAATGCTTTACTCCAAGTAATTTTCTGTTTCTTTAGTTTTAAACACAATTTTATTTTCTGAATAGCTATAATTTTTATATGTCAGGGATAAATATTCCATATATTTAATTCTTTATGTCATGGACACCAAAAATTGAAAATTAATAACTGCAGCAAACCTTTGGTGAAGACATCTAAGTGTGTACTGGCTGTATATCAACTCTGTTGAATGACTATTGTGTAATTGCAATAAAGACTGCCACAGTGCACTATAGACATCTCATTTTATATGCTACATGCATCTCAATTTTAAAATTATCTTTTCACTTTCTTAATTAATCTGTTGATGAATAGAATGTTTTAATGCCTCTTGGTACCTTATTGGTTACACTCTTGAGTCTCATTTATAAAGTCTTTTCCAAGCTTGAGGTCATAAACTTAACATCATTATTTTCTCCTCCCAAATTTGTAATTTTGTCTTGCATATTTAAAACTTAATTTATTATAAATTGATGCATGTGTTTTGTATGAGAAAAGGGTCTAATTCCAGTAATTTTTTTGTTATTCATTGTAAGTTAAAAACTCTCCTTAGTGATTACCAAAGGTAATTCTGTCATACATTTCTTGCTCTGTCATCCAGTGAGACAACTGCTGAGGTCTCACCATCAAGTAGGACACCTACTCTTGTTGCTGAGGCCACTGTTTAACTGTAAGAACTCTTGGTGGATGTGAATGTTCTCTTTATACATAATTTGCTAGAAACTCCTGGGTGGTGTAGTGATAAAGAATCCTCCTGCCAGTGCAGGAGATTCCAGAGAGGTGGATTTGATCCCTGGATTGAGAAGATCCCCTGGAGAAGGAAATGGCAACCCAGGCCAGTATTCTTGCCTGGAAAAACCCATGGATGTAGTTGTAAACTATCAGAAACAACTGAGCACATAAGCATACCTTAATAATTTGCTGAGAAATATGGCTTTATCCTGACTATTGAATTCAGTTACATGTTTTTCTACCTCTACTGGCAAGACCACATGCATTTTAATTTGAATATATTAGCAAATGTGTGTATGTTAGTTGCTCAGTTGTGTCTGACTCTTTGCGACCCCATGGACTGCAGCTTGCTAGGCTCCTCCATCCAAGGGATTCACCAGGCAATAATAGTGGAATGGGTTGCCATTTCCTTCTCCAGATCTTCCTGACCCAGGGATCAAACCCAGGTCTCCCACATTGCAAGTAGACTGTTTACAATTTGAGCCACCAAGGAAGCCTTTACTAACAAAGTAAACTCTATTACATCCTTTTTTTTTTTTTTTTTTAACATTAAATCAACTTTTATCTTAGGGAACAAATTCATTTCCAAATTTTCCAAAAATCCATTCTCTTTTGTATATATTGCAAATTCATCATCATCACACTCAGTTGCTAAGTCCAAGCCCTGGGACTGTAGCCTGCCAGGCTGCACTGTCTATGGCATTTTCCAGGCAAGAATATTGGAGTGGGTTGTCATTTCCTTCTCCAGGGGATCTTTCAGATCCAGGGATCAAACTTAAGTCTCCTACATTGCCATCGTAATCCTTACCACTGAGCCACAAGGGAAGACCCTTATTGTTAAATTAGTTTCCCTGATTTTTTAAACTACTTTTGCACCAATATAAATTATTGAGATTAGCTTTTCATGTGCAATCTTAATCAAACCTGTGTATCAATTTTTATGGAAACTTCATAAAATGAGTTTTGGAAAATATTTTCTTTTTACTCTATACCTTGATTAGTTTGGATATTATTGGGATTATATTTTGCTTCAGAATTTTGTTGGTTTCAATGGTAAAATTATTAAAGTTTCCATTGGTGATTGCAGCCATGAAATTAAAAGACACTTACTCTTTGGGAGGACAGTTATGACCAAACTAGACAGCGTGTTCAAAAGCAGAGACATTACTTTGCCAACAAAGTTCTGTCTAGTCAAGGCTATGATTTTTGTAGTCATGTATGGATGTGAGAGTTGGACTGTGAAGAAGGCTGAGTGCCGAAGAATTGTTGCTTTTGAGCTGTGGTGCTGGAGAAGACTCTTTTTTTTTTTTT
>SJXQ01002800.1:0-11917 GCA_006408695.1 Aepyceros melampus
ATTATTCACTTTGAGTTTTATCAAATGCCAGATATGATCACACAGAAGAAAGCAGATTTATTGGGAAATGAGTATTTCTAGTCATGGTTCCACAATTTTTCAACCAGCGATGACTCTTCTACCTTAACAGTGATTATATATTTAGTGACAGTTACAAATACTAGCTGTGATTTTTGGAAAGTTATTGTAAAAGTAATTTATTTTTAGTGAAAACTAATTATTTTGGAAGAAAAGGTAATATATATGTATGGTACACAAATGGTAGACAAGGAAGGCTCCCTCTTCCTTCAGACTCCCGTCCCCTTCCCCAGAGGCAATCGCTATAACGCTTTATTAGGTATACTTCAAGAAGATTGTAAAGCAAACATTTTATATATACACATATAAATGAGTGTTTATAAATGTGTATATATACGTGTATATATGTACATATACACACATAAGCATTAAAAATTTTTAATTAAGATTTTATTTTTGGCTGTGTTGGGTCTTTTTGCTGCGCGGGCTTTTCTCTAGTTTCAGAGAGAGCAGGGGCTCCTTTCTAGTTGCAGGGGGTGGGCTCTCATTGTGGTGGCTTCCTTCTCTTATAGGGAAGCATAGGCTCCAGGCGTTGCAGCTCATGGGCTCAGTAGTTTTGGTCCCCGGCCTCTTTAGGGCACAGGTTCAATAACTGTGGCACTCAGGCTTAGCTGGTCCTCTAATATTGAACCTGTGTCTCCTGCATTGGCAGGCGAATTCTTTACTGCTGAGCTACCGGGGA
Source organism: Aepyceros melampus (assembly GCA_006408695.1). NCBI lineage: Eukaryota > Metazoa > Chordata > Mammalia > Artiodactyla > Bovidae > Aepyceros > Aepyceros melampus. The sequence goes on from SJXQ01002800.1 coordinate 761, forward strand.
AGCCTAAGCATATTTTAAAATTATACTTTTATATATACTTAGAGAAACACTTTTATAAACTTCACAAATAGAAATATGTGATCCTAATGTGGACATGAGAATGTCAGAGACCTTGTCTATCTTAAATTCTGTGTCCCTAGTGCTCAGACACTATCTGGCATTTAGAAAGTGCTCAATAGTTTTTGAATGAATGAAAAATGCTATTTCACAACATCTATCCTGAGAAGTGTCCCATATCACATATACCTTCTACCTCATTCTTTTTAACAGCAAATTTTACTCCATTTTCTAAATTTGTCATCATGTATTTAATTGAGGCTGTGTGGTGAACATTTAGGTTCTTTCTGACCTTTTCTCTTAGCAGACTAAATTAATGAGAATAACTCACACTGCTTCTCACATGTTGCTTTTACACTCTGATGCTTAGTGTTTTTTTTTTTTTTTTAGGAATATGCCATAAAAATTGATCATCCCATCACAGTTTGGGGTTTTCTATTTTGAAGAAAACCTATTAAAGTTGCTTAAACATGAAATAACCAGTAAAAAGTGTGGCACTCGTTGACAAACAGCCAAAGTGGCATCCCTAACTGAAAAAAAAAAAAGTTTTTTAGAACAAAGTGGTCACTTAAATTTTTTTAATTTGTCAAATCTCCCAGGAATGAACAGATGTTATCTGTGAATTGACTGTAGGAAGCTGTGCTTGTTTACCGTTTGCTCTTAGACAATTTACTAGCAATTAAAAGATGAAAAATTTTAAACAATGAAAGTATTGCTTACATAGCAGAATAGGTATAAACAATTTAAAACAACTCAAATATTTCAGATTGAGAGGAGCAAAAACATCTGGGAAGAATCCTTGGTTCATTAAAATTATCACCTGGGTCCCACATCTACTCTCATTCTGAAAAAAATAGTCCGCAAAGAACCTATGGTCAGTGGAACACTGAATTGTTATTTGATTTATAAAAGATAGCTAAATATCACAATCTATGAAAATGTGAAATATACCCAGAAAAATAGAGAACAGAGAATCTCATGAATGTGCCCTCCGAAGAACTGGGAGATTGGTTTCCCATAAATACTTGATTCACAGAACTGAGATTTATCTCCTGACCAATGAATATCTGCCAAGAATTTCTCTCCATCCTCAAGGCAATGAACTCACTGCTTGGATGGTGGTTGGCCATCCCCCTCTTTGCACTCCCTGCCAATAAAAACAGCCCTCAGTAGATTGGCCTGCAGCTTGCTGGAGCACGTGTTTTCCAAATCACTGTTCCTCTGCTATTCCTGACTGATAATTCATGCTTGCCTTAGTTTACCTCCGTTAACAAAGTTATAGATGCCAAATTTAAACCAGCTGAGACAAATTAGGAAATTCACTCACACACAGCTAGAAGTACAGTGTGAAACTGGCTCAGCTGTATTCAAGGTTTCATGTGTCCTCGGGGCTCACTCCGGTTTGACTTCTGAGCTCTCCTGCCTTGATATGTTACCTCTTTTTCCTGCACAGTTTTTCCATGCAGCCAGGAAAGATGGCTCTTTGTAGGACTAGACTCATATAGTCCAACTTACCAAATGCAGCAGATAAAATTACTTCTCCTTCGCAGTTTTGGCTGGGCCAGAGTATCTCAGAGACACAGGGTATCGGAGCCCCCAGAGGACAGGATTGGAGGGATGATATATATATAAAGCTAAGTTTGGTGATGGACAGGGAGGCCTGGCGTGCTGCTGTTCATGGGGTCACAAAGAGTCGGACATGATTGAGCGACTGAACTGAAATTACACAGTTAAGGAACTTAACAGCCTCATGGGAAAGACAAGAGTAAACAGAAAGCTGTAGTTTTGTGACACTGTGTGCTCAGAAGACCAGAAGAGTGAGCACCTAAATCTTTGTTTTTAAAAATGGATTCAACCTTCCATGATTAACATCAACGTTGCCTCATCGTGAGTACATGCATAGTTTATACTTGACGTTTATACTTCATTTCTCTTAAGTACAACATTTTCTCATGCAAAACTATTATAGCTTATTCAGCCCTCCTCCCCTACCTTTCTCCCATCCACCATACCCCTAACCTCAAGAAGATAAAAGAAGCTTATTCTGACTTTCAAATGAGCAATGTTTTCTAGTCTATTTCCTCAGATATGTCAAGCTTATTTTTTTCAGGTGTTTCTGTATACATTATCATCCATTAAGATTTCAAATAGTATTTGGGGGGGAGGGGGGACAAGGGAGCACAAAAGCGCCAGAAAAATTAAATAAATGCCAGTTTCTAAAGTAAACTTCCCCTTTCATGGATCATAATCTTGTGGCAAAGGGGCCTGTGTAACTCCATGAAGCTGTGAGTATTGCTCTGTAGGGCCACTTAGGACAGATGGGTCATAGAGTAGAGTTCTGATAAAATGTGGCCCACTGGAGAAGGAAATGGCAACCTACTTCAGTATTCTGGACTGGAGCACCACATGAACAGTAAGAAAGGCAAAAAAAATAAAATAAAAATATGACCCCGGGAGATAAGCCCCTCCAGATTGGAAGGTGTCCAATATGCTACCAGGGAAGAATGGAGGGCAATTACTAATAGCTCCAGAAAGAATGAAGCAGCTGGGCCAATGCAGAAACGACACTCAGTTGTGGATGTGTCTAGTGGTGAAAGTAATTGACGCTTTCAAATTATGATGCTGGAAAAGACTCTTGAGAATCCCTTGGACTGCAAGGAGATCAAACCAGTGAACCCTAAAGAAAACCAACCCTGAATATTTGTTGGAAGGACTGATGCTGAAGCTGAAGGTCCAATACTTTGGCCACTTGATGCAAAGAACTGACTCACTGGAAAAGACCCTGATGCTAGGAAAAGACTGAAGGTAAAAAGAGAAGGGGGAGGCAGAGGATGAGATGGTTAGATAGCTCAATGGACATGAATTTCAGCAAACTCCGGGAGATGGAGGTCAGAGAAGCCTGGTGTGCTGCAGTCCATGGGGTTGCAAAGAGTCAGACACGACCCAGCAACTGAACAACAAAAAAAGTGAACTTGAGGCAGCCTCATTCTGAACTGCCTTTTGGAATACATGTAAAATCTCAGATATTTAAATTGAAGGACACTTAAAAAGTCAGTATTTAAATGTTGAGACATTTCTTCATAGGATTCTGAAGAGAAAACAAAATATAAATGATAAAACTTGATAATAAAAATAAGCAGAACTGAAGCATGCATAAAGGTTGACTCATTTAGGTAAATTCCTCACAGCCCAACTGGCATTTCTGTGGGTGGTGAGAACAAAATTAGTTTTTAGGATGCCCAAAGCTGATTTCCTAAGACCAGCAGAGAAACTTAGAAAGTGATGGTAGGCTTTTAAAAAGGGACTTTGATTTCTATAGAAAAAGAAAACATTTTTAGACATTGCCAGAGGTGCTTAGGAACAATACATTGCATGATGCTGATCTCAACCCAGAAAGATAAACAAGCCATTTACAATGCCTTTATCCATGGCTCCCTTAAAGTTAGTTGGAAAGTTAGCTGGAATCTTGAGCACCATTAACACTATATAAGAATGTATCCTAGAAAAGTTACTGAATGTATCCGAGAGTTGATGGCATTACTGACTCAATGAACATGAATTTGAGCAAGCTCCGGGAGTTAATGGACAGGGAAGCCTGGTGTGCCACAGTCCATGGAGCTGCAAAGAGTTGGACACGACTGAGCGACTGAACTGATCCTAGAAAATAATGAAAGGCTGGAGAAGCATAGACAACTCAGCACTTCCTCTGTGGGAGATTCCCATCTATTTAGAACTTGTATGCAAAAGAGTTAAAGTCTGACCTAGGCAGGCGGGTACTAAGGGAACAGGCTAGCAGAGACAAACACTGAAATCAAGGAGCTGAAGGGAGTCAGGAAGGACTGGTATCCTGATGTTTTAGGAAAATGAGGAAATTCTGCAAAACACTGATGGTTTGCAGGTGGTAAAAAATGCAAAGAAGGGGGGTTTTCCTGGTGGCTCAGTGGTTAAAAAAAAAAAAAATCTGCCTGGTAATGCAGAAGACACGAGTTCCATCCCTGGTCTGGGAAGATCCCCCACACTGCAAAGCCACTAAGTCTGTGAGCCACAACTACTGGAGCCTACATGCTCCAGGGCCCACAAGCCGCAACTACAGCAGCCGATGTGCCTAGAGCCCCTGCTCCACAACGAGAGAGGCCACCACAACGAGAAGCCCCAGCACAGCACAAAGAATAGCCCCCGTGCGCCGCAACTAGAGAAACAGAATACTAACAGAAAGCAAACATATTCTAAAACTGGGCAAATGCGGTTGTTGAGAGCTGGCATCAGAAGAAAACTGCATGCTCTGCGTGTGCTTTTTTTCTGTCTAAAAACAACAGAAAGGTCTCTTTTAGAATAAGCAAATCGAATTCAGTTTGGCTTTATTATCACTCAAAAATAGGCAATGGCCATTTCAATCCTGCTCATATGTATACTGTTTTGCTTTGAGTTGCATTTAACAGATTTTTACTTTCATAGAACTATAAACAGAATGGACAATATGCTGGACTCACCCTATTACTTAGGCCCAGTACACTATAATTTATGCAGCCAGATCTGGCCAGGTTGCAGATTTGTTGTTTTTGTTCAGTTGCTAAGTCATGTCCAACTCCTTGTGACCCCATGGACTATAGCCCGCCAGGCTCCTCTGCCTATGAAGTTTTCCAGGCAAGAATATTGGAGTGGGTTGTCATTTCCTTCTCCAGGGGATCTTCCCAAGTAAGGGATCAAACCCACATCTCCTGCATTGGTTGCAGAATCTCTACCAAAATACCCATTCTCAGAGAAGGAGAAAAAAAAAAAATCTGCAAAGGCTTTACCTAAGATACTCTACTGTCCCTGTTAGGAGACTGCCCTTTGCACTATGCAACAGAATACTTACCATTAGTATCTGAACCTCTCTCCTACAGAGAAACATGGAGGTGACAGGGGCTGCACTGCACAGGAATCCTCAAATGACAAATGGATCACAGGGTCTTTCTGAAGCAGCATCTTCTCAGATATTGTTTATAAATTAAATAACGAGGGGTGGGGGCAATGACAAAGACAGTCTTCTAAGGCATTGCATGTTAACTACCAATTAAAACCAATGATAAACAAATCCGTAGTAGTTAGAAACATTATATACATATATGTATTATATATATATTTATATTAGGGTGTATATATATACATAACTCAAATGAATCTATGAGCCATGCCATGTAGGGCCACCTAAGACAGACAGTTCACAGTAAAGAGTTCTGACAAAATGTGGTCCACTGGAAAAGGGAATGGCAAACCACTTCAGTATTCCTGCCTTGAGAACCCCATGAAGAGTAGGAAAAGGCAAAAAGGACACTGAAAGATGAACTCCCCAGATCAGTAGGTGCCCAATATGCTACTGGAGATTAGTGGAGAAATAACTCTGGAAAGAATGAAGAGAAGGAGCCAAGGCAAAAACAACACCCAGTGGTGGATGTGACTGGTGATGGAAACGAGGTCTGATGCTGTAAAGAGCAATACTGCATAGGAACCTGGAATGTCAGGTCCATGAATCAAGGCAAATTGGAAGTGGTTGAACTCCCAGGGTCGGTAGGTGCCCAATATGCTACTGAAGATCAGTGGAGAAATAACTCCAGAAAGAATGAAAGGATGGAGCCAAACAAAAAAGAAATACCCAGTTGTGGATGTGACTGGTGATAGAAGCAAGGTCCGATGCTGTAAAGAGCAATATTGCATAGGAACCTGGAATGTCAGGTCCATGAATCAAGGCAAATTGGAAGTGGTCAAACAGGAGATGGCAAGAGTGAATGTCGACATTCTAGGAATCAGCAAACTAAAATGGACTGGAATGGGTGAATTTAACTCAGATGACCATTATATCTACTACTGTGGGCAGGAATCTCTTAGAAGAAATGGAGTAGTCATCATGGTCAACAAAAGAGTCCGAAACACCATACTTGGATGCAATCTCACAAACGACAGAATGATCTCTGTTCGTTTCCAAGGCAAACTATTTGATATCACGGTAATCCAAACCTATGTCCCAATCAGTAACGCTGAAGAAGCTAAAGTTGAGTGGTTCTATGAAGACCTACGGGCTTCCCTGATGGCTCCTACGGTAGAGCATCTGCCCGCAATGCGGGAGACCTGGGTTCGTTTCCTGGGTCGGGAAAGTCCCCAAGACCTTTTAGAAATAACACTCAAAAAAGATGTCCTTTTCATTATAGGGAACTAGAATGCAAAAGTAGGAAGTCAAGAAACACCTGGAGTAACAGGCAAATCTGGCCTTGGGGTACGGAATGAAGCAGGGCAAAGGCTGATATTTTTGCCAAGAGAACGCACTGGTCATAGCAAACACCCTCTTCCAACACAAGAGAAGACTCTACCATGGACATCACCAGATGGTCAACACCGAAATCAAACTGATTATATTCTTTGCAGCCAAAGATGGAGAAGCTTTACACAGTCAGCAAAAANCTCTACACATGGACATCACCAGATGGTCAACACCGAAATCAGATTGATTATATTCTTTGCAGCCAAAGATGGAGAAGCTCTATACAGTCAGCAAAAACAAGACCAGGAGCTGACTGTGGCTCATATCATGAGCTTCTTGTTGCCAAATTCAGACTTAAATTGAAGAAAGTAGGGGAAACCACTAGACCATTCGGGTATGACCTAAATCAGTGATTATACAGTGGAAGTGAGAAATAGATTTAAGGGACTAGATCTGATAGATAAGAATGCCTGATGAACTATGGACAGAGGTTCATGACATTGTGCAGGAGACAGGGATCAAGACCATCCCCATGGAAAAGAAATGCAAAAAAGCAAAATGTCTGTCTGAGAAGGCCTTACAAATAGCTGTGAAAAGAAGAGAAGTGAAAAGCAAAGGAGAAAAGGAAAGATAAGCGTCTGAATGCAGAGTTCCAAAGAATAGCAAGAAGAGATAAGAAAGCCTTCCTCAGCGATCAATGCAAAGAAATAGAGGAAAACAATAAATGGGAAAGACTAGAGATCACTTCAAGAAAATTAGAGATACCAAGGGAAGATTTCATGCAAAGATGGGCTCGATAAAGGACAGAAATGGTAAGGACCTAACAGAAGCAGAAGATACTAAGAAGATGTGGCAAGAATACACAGAAGAACTGTACAAAGAGATCTTCATGATCCAGATAATCACGATGGTGTGATCACTCACCTAGAGCCAGACATCCTGGAATGTGAAGTCAAGTGGGGCTTGGAAGGCATCACTACAAACAAAGCTAGTGGAGGTGATGGAATTCCAGTTGAGCTATTTCAAATCCTGAAAGATGATGCTGTGAAAGTGCTGCACTCAATATGCCAGCAAATTTGGAAAACTGAGCAGTGGCCACAGCACTGGAAAGGGTCAGTTTTCATTCCATTCCCAAAGAAAGGCAATGCCAAAGAATGCTCAAACTACCGCACAATTGCACTCATCTCACATGCTAGTAAAGTAATGCTCAAAATTCTCCAAGCCAGGCTTCAGCAATACGTGAACCGTGAACTTCCAGATGTTCAAGCTGGTTTTAGAAAAGACAGAAGAACCAGAGATCAAATTGCCGAGATGGGCATACCAGACCACCTAACCTGCTTCTTGAGAAATCTGTATGCAGGTCAGGAAGCAACAGTTAGAACTGGACATGGAACAACAGACTGGTTCCAAATAGGAAAAGGAGTACATCAAGGCTGTATACTGTCACCCTGCTTATTTAACTTCTATGCAGAGTACATCATGAGAAAGGCTGTGCTGGAAGAAGCACAAGCTGGTTCAAGATTGCTGGGAAAAATATCAATAACCTCGGATATGCAGATGACACCACACTTATGGCAGAAAGTGAAGAGGAACTCAAAAGCCTCTTGATGAAAGTGAAAGAGGAGAGTGAAAAAGTTGGCTTAAAGCTCAACATTCAGAAAACAAAGATCATGGCATCTGGCCCCATCACTTCATGGGAAATAGATGGGGAAACAGTGGAAACAGTGTCAGACTTTATTTTTGGGGGCTCCAAAATCACTGCAGATGGTGACTGCAGCCATGAAATTAAAAGGCGCTTACTCCTTGGAAGAAAAGTTATGACCAACCTAGATAGTATATTCAAAAGCAGAGACATTACTTTGCCAACAAAGATCCATCTAGTCAAGGGTATGGTTTTTCCTGTGGTCATGTATGGATGTGAGAGTTGGACTGTGAAGAAGGCTGAGCATTGAACAATTGATGTTTTTGAACTGTGGTGTTGGAGAAGACTCTTGAGAGTCCCTTGGACTGCAGGGAGATCCAACCAGTCCATTCTGAAGGAGATCAGTTCTGGGTATTCTTTAGAAGGAATGATGCTAAAGCTGTAACTCCAATACTTTGGCCACCTCATGCAAAGAGTTGACTCATTGGAAAAGACTCTGATTCTGGGAGGGAATGGGGGCAGGAGGAGAAGGGGATGACAGAGGATGAGATGGCTGGATGGCATCACTGACTTGATGGACGTGAGTTTGAGTGAACTCCGGGAGTTGGTGATGGACAGGGAGGCCTGGCGTGCTGCAATTCATGGGGTCGCAGAGAGTTGGACATGAGTGAGCGACTAAACTGGACTGAACTGAACTGATGATGAGTGAAAAGCAAGAAACATACTCTAGGGTTCTGCAATAGAACATTCCTGAAAGGATAAAAATTGTAGAAACAGAGAAGGGATTAGAGGTTTCTAGTAAAGCTGGGGTAGCCGAGGGAGTAACTTGAAGGATCCTTATGGTGATAGGAAACATTCTTGACTGTATCCGTATCAGTTCAGTATCTTGGTTGTGACCTTGAGAGAAAGTGCTGCAAGATGTTACCATTGGGAGAAACACTCTAAAGTTTACATCTCTCTGTATGAATTCTTGGAACTGCATGTGAATCTAACATCATCCCAAAATAAAAAATTTCAACTTTTAACATACTGAAAAACATCAAGTATAGCTACCTACAGCCACATACCTGAAAGCTGTAATCGTAATACTGGTTGAAGGAAGCCAGACACTAAAGAGTCTATATTATAAGACTCTATGTCCAAGAACAAGTGATGTGAGTCCACGGAGAAGTCACAGAAATGGTTACCTACAGACCACGTGAAAAGACTGGAAAACCACGTGAGAAGAGAGTTCAGGAATGATGAAAATGTGTTCTGAATTTTTAACTGGGTGGTGGTGATGTGGTCCTATGTAAAAATTAAATGTGAAAAGTTTATCAACCAGATGTGATTACATAAATTATGATGTAATAAAAATAATAAAGCATGGATGAATGGGAAATGGACGTGGAAGAGTGGAAGAGGACAGAGTGCATATTGGGGCTTCCCTGGACATTCAGAAGTTAAAGCGTCTGCCTGCAATGCAGGAGACCTGGGTTCGATCCCTGGGTTGGGAAGATACCCTGGAAAAGGAAATGGCAACCCACTCCAGTATTCTTGCCTGGAGAATCCCGTAGACGGAGGAGTCTGGTGGGCTGCCATCTATGGGGTCGCACAGAGTCGACATGACTGAAGCAACTTAGCAGCAGCAGCAGCAGCACAAGGAGAAAAAAGAAGGACCCGTATGTGAAATAAATCACCAGTCCAAGTTCGATGCATCAAACCGGGCACCGAAGCCCGTGCACTGGGACAACCCAGAGGGAGGGGATGGGAGGGAGGTGGGAGGGGCTTCAGGGTGGGGGCACATGGACACCCGTGGCTGATTCACGTCGGCCGGTCAGTTCAGTCGCTCAGTCGTGTCTGACTCTTTGCAACCCCGTGAACTGCACATGCCATCTCAGTGTATGGCAAAAACCACCACAACATTGTAAAGCAATTAGCCTCCAATTAAAATAAATAAAATTAATTTTTAATAAAAAGGACCCAAAGGGAATCCTGTGTAACAGGGAACGCGAGTCACCCAAGGAGCATGAGATGCGGCAAAGAAAGATAGGGGTCACGCTGGGGAACTTGAACTTCATCCTGTGGGCAGTGGGGAGGTATTTGAGACAGAAGAGTTCAGCCATCAGCTCTGCTCCAAGGGACCACCATCCCAGCACCGTCACGAGCTGAGTGCAGAGCCCTTGGGAAACCAGAGGCCGCCTGGCATTTCTGGCTCTATATTTGGGGCCGGATGCTAACTGAGAGGTGATCAGAACCAAGGACAAGCACAGCTGATGGTGCATGGGCGCTCTCATCCTTTGTCGTCAGCATCCCAGGACCCAGAAGACACCCAGGATGCCCAGGGCCTGTTGGGAGCTCAGGGTCCATGCGGGTGTCAGGGTGGCCGCCTCCCTGCAGCTCCCTATGGCGTGAAGTCTAGCTGCTCCTGACCCAGGTGCCACGATTGACTACCATTCCCCACCCCCCAGACCAGCCTCCTCAGCTCATTTCTAGAGCTCAGTTTTCTTTGTTTTTACTAAATGGTTGAGTTTGTTTTTTCTTCTTCTTCCATTTTCTTCCAGAAAAATAAAAAGAAGAAAGGCAGAAAGGGGAAGAAGGATAAAGACCTGACCGTGGACAGGTGAGGGGTGCACCCTGGGGGCGGCAACCCAGAGGAGAGCCCAGGACGTGGCTGGGTCCTCTCGGCCTGGCCTGGGAGAGGCACCGCCCTGCCCGCCTCTGTACCTGCCACACCCTTCATCCTGGCAAAGCTGGTGGGTGAAGGCCCGGGACCACCCTGCAGTCCCGCACCCAGGCCGGCATCCTCAACTGGGGACGTGCAGACTCGGCCTCGTTGCTTCTGAGGCCATGTGACGTTTTAAGCTTTAAAATTCTTGGGGTTCTGAAGAAGTTGACTAAGAAATAGTATCCTGCTATAGCTTCTGAGGGAATTCTGAGACTTGAGGGCAGACACAGTTCTTATTCCCTGCCCGTCCCTAGGTCTGGCCAGTGGGGCCCTTTATAAATGCTCCTCGAAGCAGAGGATGAAGACTCGTCACAAAGGGACGGTTCCATCTCCTTCATCTTCATTGGCTAAACTTTGATATTAACAGGCAATTGTAAAAGCTCACTTTAATAAGCTGAAGTGGCCCTCAGTGCTTTAGCATTAGAAATAGTTAGGGCCCAGGTTTTCAAACATTTTCAAGGAGTTTGATTAAAATCCCCTCTAAGGGAATGGCAGGAATCATTTTGAATGCAT
>SJXQ01002801.1:0-24657 GCA_006408695.1 Aepyceros melampus
ATCAATGTTCACTCTTGCCATCTGCTGTTTGACCACTTCCAATTTGTGTTGTTTCATGGACCTAACATTTCAGGTTCCTATGCACTATTGTTCTTTACAGACTCTGACTTTACTTCCATCACCAGTCACATCTACAGCTGGGTGTTGTTTTACTTTGTCTCTGTGTTTCCGTTCTTTCTGGAGTTGCTTTTCCACTGACCTCCAGTAACATAATATGCACCTATGGAACTGGGGAGTTCATCTTTCAGTGTCCTATCTTTTTGCCTTTTCATACAGTTCATGGGGTTCTCAAGACAAGAATATTGAAAAAGTTTGCCATTCTCTTCTCCAGTGGACCACATTCTGTCAGAATGTGGAATGCAAAAGTAGGAACTCAAGAAACACATGGGGTAATAGGAAAATTTGGGTTTGGAATATGGAATGAAGCAGGGCAAAGGCTAATAGAGAATGCCAAGAGAATGCATTGGTCATAGCAAACACCCTCTTCCAACAACACAAGAGAAGATTCTACACATGGACATCAGCAGATGGTCAACACTGAAATCAGATTCATTATATTGTTGCAACCAAAGATGGGGAAGCTCTATACAGTCAGCAAAAACAAGACTGGGAGCTGATTGTGGCTCAGATCATGAACTCCTTATTGCCAAATTCAGACTGAAATTGAAGAAAGGAGGGAAAACCACTAGACCACTCATGTATGACCTAAATCAAGTCCCTTATGATTATACAGTGGAAGTGAAAAATAGATTTAAGTGACTAGATCTGATAGATAGAGGGCCTGATAAGTAATGGACAGAGGTTCCTGACATTGTACAGGAGACAGAGATCAAGACCATCCCCATGGAAAACAAATGCAAAAAAGCAAAATGGCTGTCTGGGGAGGCCTTACAAATAGCTCTGAAAAGAAGAGAAGCGAAAAGTCAAGAAAAGGAAAGATATAAGTATCTGAATGCAGAGTTACAAAGAATAGCAAGGAGAGATAAGAGCACCTTCCTAAGTGATCAATGCAAAGAAATAGAGAAAATAACAGAATGGGAAAGACCGAGATCTCTTCAAGAAAATTAGAGAAACCAAGGGAATATTTCATGCAAAGATGGTCTCGATTAAGAACAGAAATGGTATGTACCTAACAGAAGCAAAACATACTAAGAAGAGGTGGCAAGAATACACAGAAGAACTGTACAAAAAGGAGCTTCATGAACCAGATAAGCACGATGGTGTAATCACTCACCTAGAGCCAGACATCCTGGAATGTGAAGTCAAGTGGGCCTTAGAGGGCATCACTACGAACAAAGCTAGTAAAGGTGATGAAATTCCAACTGAGCTATTTCAAATCCTGGAAGATGATGTTGTGAAAGTGCTGCACTAAATATGCAAGTATATTTGGAAAACTAAGCAGTGGCCACAGGACTGGAAAAGGTGAGTTTTCATTCCAATCCCAAAGAAAGGCAATGCCAAAGAATGCTCAAACTACCACACAATTGCACTCATCTCACATGCTATTAAAGTAATGCTCAAAATTCTCCAAGCCAGGCTTCAGCAATACATGAACCATGAAATTCCAGATGTTCAAGCTGGTTTTAGAAAAGGCAGAGGAACCAGAGATCAAATTGCCAACATCCGCTGGATCATGGAAAAAGCAAGAGAGTTCCAGAAAAACATCTATTTCTGCTTTATTGAATATGCCAAAGCCTTTGACTGTGTGGATCATGATAAACTGTGGAAAATTCTGAGAGACATGGGAATACCAGACCACCTAACCTGCCTCTTGAGAAAGCTGTATGCAGGTCAGGAAGCAACAGTTAGAACTGGACATGGAACAACAGACTGGTTCCAAATAGGAAAAAGAGTACATCAAGGCTGTATATTGTCACCCTGCTTATTTAACTTATATGCAGAGGACATCATGAGAAACGCTGGACTGGAAGAAACACAAGCTGGAATCAAGATTGCCGGGAGAAATATCAATAACCTCAGATATGCAGATGACACCACCCTTATGGCAGAAAGTGAAGAGGAACTCAAAAGCCCCTTGATGAAAGCGGAAGAGGAGAGTGAAAAAATTTGCTTAAAGCTCAACATTCTGAAACTGAAGATCATGGCATCTTGTCCCATCACTTCATGGGAAATAGATGGGGAAACAGTAGAAACAGTGTCAGACTTTATTTTTTTGGGCTCCAAAATCACTGCAGGTGGTGACTGCAGCCATGAAATTAAAAGACAACAGACTGGTTCCAAATAGGAAAAAGAGTACATCAAGGCTGTATATTGTCACCCTGCTTATTTAACTTATATGCAGAGGACATCATGAGAAACGCTGGACTGGAAGAAACACAAGCTGGAATCAAGATTGCCGGGAGAAATATCAATAACCTCAGATATGCAGATGACACCACCCTTATGGCAGAAAGTGAAGAGGAACTCAAAAGCCCCTTGATGAAAGCGGAAGAGGAGAGTGAAAAAATTTGCTTAAAGCTCAACATTCTGAAACTGAAGATCATGGCATCTTGTCCCATCACTTCATGGGAAATAGATGGGGAAACAGTAGAAACAGTGTCAGACTTTATTTTTTTGGGCTCCAAAATCACTGCAGGTGGTGACTGCAGCCATGAAATTAAAAGACGCTTACTCCTTGGAAGAAAAGTTATGACCAACCTCGATAGTATATTCAAAAGCAGAGACATTATTTTGCCAACAAAGGTCCATCTAGTCAAGGCTATGGTTTTTCCTGTGGTCATGTACGGATGTGAGATTTGGGCTATGAAGAAGGCTGAGCTCCGAAGAATTGATGCTTTTGAACTGTGGTGTTGGAGAAGACTCTTGAGAGTCCCTTGGACTGCAAGGAGATCCAACCAGTCCATTCTGAAGGAGATCAACCCTGAGATTTCTTTGGAAAGAATGATGCTAAAGCTGAAGCTCCAGTACTTTGGCCACCTCATGGGAAGAGTTGACTCTTTGGAAAAGACTCAGATGCTGGGATGGATTGGGGACAGGAGGAGAAGGGGACGGCAGAGGATGAGATGGCTGGATGGCATCACAGATTCAACGAATGTCAGTTTTGGTGAACTCCTGGAGTTCGTGATGGAGTGGGATACCTGGTGTGCTGCAATTCATGGGGTCGCAAAGAGTTGGACATGACTGAGTGACTGAACTGAACTAAGACTCAACATTCAGACAACTAAGATCATGATATCCAGTCTCATCATTTCATTGCAAATCAGTTCCATTGAGTAGCTTAGTCCTCTCTGATTCTTTGTCACCCCATGGCCTGCAGCACTCCAGGCTTACTTGTCCATCGCCAACTCCAGAAGTCTACTCAAACTCATGCCCATTGAGTCAATGATGCCATCCAACCATTTCATCCTCTGTCGTCCCCGTCTCCTTCTGCCCCCAATCCCTCCCGGCATCAGAGTCTTTTCCAATGAGTCAGCTCTTCACATCAGATAGTCAAAGTATTGGAGTTTCAGCTTCAGCATCAGTCCTTCCAATGAATATTCAAGATTGATTTCCTTTAGGATGGACTGGTTGGGTCTCCTTGCAGTCCAAGGGACTCACAAAAGTATTCTCCAACACCACAGTTCAAAAGCATCAATTCTTTGGTGCGCAGCTTTCTTTACAGTCCAACTCTCACATCCATACAGATTACTGGAAAAAACATAGCCTTAACTAGACGGACCTTTGTTGGCAATTAACGTCTCTAATTTTAATTTGTTGTCTAGATTGGTCTTAACTTGTCTTCCAGGGGGTAACCATCTTTTAATTTCATGGCTGCAATCACCATCTGCAGTGATTTTAGAGCCCAAAAAGTAAAGTCTGCCACTGTTTCCACTATTTCTTCCATTTGCCACGAAGCGATGGAACCGGATGCCATAGTCTTTGTTTTCTCAATGTTGAGCTTTAAGTCAACTTTTTCACTCTCCTCTTTCATTTTCATCCAGAAGATCTTTAGTTCTTTTCAATTTCTGCCATAAGGGTGGTGTCATCTGCATATCTGACATTATTGATATTTTTCCAGGCAATCTTGATTCCAGCTTGTGCTTCATCTAGCACAGCGTTTCTCAAGATGTACTCTGCATGTATTCCTATTTGGAAATAGTCTATTGTTCCATGTCCAGTTCTAATTGTTGCTTCTTGACCTGCATTCAAGATTTCTCAAGAGGCAGGTCAAGTGGTCTGGTATTCCCATGTCTTTAAGAATTTTCCACAGGTTATTGTGATCCACACAGTCAAAGGCTTTGATATAGTCAATAAATCAGAAATAGACGATTTTTTTTTTTGAATTCTCATGCTTTTCGATGATCCAACTGATGTTGGCAATTTGATCTCTGGTCCCTCTGCCTTTTCTAAAACCAGCTTGAACATCTGGAAGTTCATAGTTCATGTATTGCTGAAGCCTGGCTTGATAATTTTGAGCATTACTTTACTAGTGTGTTGCTGCTGCTGCTAAGTTGCTTTAGTCGTGTCTGACTTGGTGCGACCCCATTGATGGCAGCCCACAAGGCTCTCCGGTCCCTGGGATTCTCCAGGCAAGAACACTGGAGTGGGTTGCCATTTCCTTCTCCAATGCATGAAAGTGAAAATTGAAAGTGAAGTTGCTCAGTCGTGTTCGACTCTTAGCGATCTCATGGACTGAAGCCTACCAGGCTCCTCTGTCCGTGGGATTTCCAGGCAAGAGTACTGGAGTGGGGTGACATTTCCTTCTCCATACTAGCGTGTTAGAGGAGCGCAATTGTGTAGTAGTTTGAGCGTTCTTTGGCATTGGCTTTCTTTGGGATTGAAATGAAAACTAACATTTTCCAGTCCAGTGGCCATTGCTCAGTTTTCAAATTTGCTGGCATATTGAGTGCAGCACTTTCACAGCAGCATATTTTCGGATTTGAAATAGTTCAACTGGAATACCATCACCTCCACTAGCTTTATTCATAGTCATGCTTCCTAAGGCCCACTTGACTTCACACTCCAGGATGTCTGGCTCTAGGTGAGTGATCACATCATTGTGTTCATCTGGTTCATGAAGATCCCTTTTGTACAGTTCTTCTGTATATTCTTGCCACCTCTTCTTAGTATCTTCTGCTTCTGTTAGGTCCATATCATTTCTGTCCTTTATTGAGGCCATTTTGCATGAAATGTTCCCTTGATATCTTTAATTTTCTTAAAGTGATCTCTAGTCTTTCCCATTCTCTTGTTTTCCTCTATTTTTTTGCACTGAACACTGAGAACAGCTAAATAATCTCAACCACTAGTCTGGAGGTAAACTTGAGTTGCATCTTATTCTTTGAGTGCCAAGCCTTTAGATTCCCTGCAGATAATGTCTCTAATTTTTGCTGTTTAAAATGCAATTTATGACCAAATAGTTTCTTCTTTCTTTTTTTTTTTTTTTTAAATTTAGCTGTTTAAAATGCAAATTATGACTATATATATATATATATATATATTTAGCTTTCTGATCCTGGGGCCATGTCTTAGTATCTTCTTTATATCAGAGGTTTCCCAAGCTTCTGTAGCAATATTTGTATGGGTCACCTCTTTGAGTGGGTGCCTCTCACCCTTCTCAGGCTTCTTTGCCTGTTTCAGTCCTAGTGGGATGTGTTTCACAATCTTGGTCCCAAATTCCAGTGCTTGTTACTGTATCTCTGTATTCAGTTCAGCCTTTGTGTCAGGCCTTGAGGAACCAGCTGTGAACAACCATACACAAAGCCCAGCCCTCATGAAACCCACAGGTTCGTGAGAGAGAGGAAGATTAAGAATTAGAAGTGTGGGAGTTCCCTGGATGTCCAGTGCTTAGGACTCTGTGTTTCTACTGCAGGGGACATGGGGTCAATCCCAGTTGAGGATCTAGATACTTCATGCCACTCGGCACCAAAAAAAAAAAAAAAAGAATTACAAGTGTGGTGGAATTTACGAAAGCCAGGATGCTATGATGCATATTGCAAGCAGACTGAATATGGTCTCAGGCTGAGGAAGGTGGCTGAGGAATGACCTTTAAAGTCTTGGGAGTGGAGCAGGAGTTGACCAGGGAAGGAGCTGGAGGAGGGGGACTGTCTGAAGGCCCTGAGGAACTGAGGACCTGAAGGATAGTAGCAAGTGGTGGCTGTGCAGCGCTGGAGTGGCCGAGAGGAGACATGCCACATCCAAGGTCAGAAAAACCCCAGTAAGATGGTAGGCACTAGAGCGACTGTGAGGAGATACCCCGTGTCCAAGGGCAAAGGAGAAGTCCCAGAAAGATAGGAGGAGGGGCGAATTCACGTTTAGAATCAAATGCCATTCTCACCAGAGACACTAAGAGGGCTCAAATAAACCTTGTGCACACCAGGACCCAGGAATTCCATGGAGACTGAGACAATTGTGTTTGAGAATCTCCTGTGAAGGTACAGATCAGCAGTGGACAGCCACGGGGACAGGGGCTTTGGGTGCAGCAGACCTGGGTATGGCACAAGCCTTCTTGGAGGAGGTCACCATTAACCCCACCATAGAGCTGCCAGAAGTTACACAGAACTGGGAAAAAGACTCTTGGAGGGCATAAACAGAACTTTTTGCACAAAGACCCAGGAGAAGGGAGCAGTGACACCATTGGAGACTGACCCAGACTTTCCTATGAGTGTCCAGGAGTGTCCATGATATCTTTTGAAGGAAGTCACCATTATCTTCATTACCTCCACCAGAGTTTGGTCCCAGGTAAATGGGGATTGGGGGCAGGAGGAGAAGGGACGAGTGAGGATGAGATGGCTGGATGGCATCACTGACTCTATGGACATGAGTTTGAGTGAACTCCGGGAGTTGGTGATAGACAGGGAGGCCTGGCGTGCTGCGATTCATGGGGTCGCAAAGGGTCGGACACGACTGAATGACTGAACTGAACTGAACTGAACTGAAATAACAGGGAGGGAACACAGCTCCACCCATCAACAGAAAATTGGAATAAAAATTTACTGGGCATGGCCACCCATATCAGAACAAAACCCAGTTTCCCCCTCAGTCATTCTCTTCCATCAGTTAGTTTCCATAAGTTTCTTATCCTTCTCCATCAGAGGGCAGACAGACTGAAAACCACAATCAGAGAAAACTGCAGTCTTATCACATGGACCACAACCTTGTCTAACTCAATGAAACTATGAGCCATGCCGGGTAGGGCCACCCAATATGGGTGCGTCATGATGGAAAGTTCTGACAAAATGTGGTTCCCTGGAGAAGGGAATGACAAATCACTTCAATATTTCACCCTGAGAACCCCATGAACAATATGAAAAGGCAAAAAGATAGGACACTGAAAGATGAACTCCCCAGGTCCGTAGGTGCCCAATATGCTGCTGGAGATCAGTGGAAAAATAACTCCAGAAAGAATGAAGGGACAGATCCAAAGCAAAAACAGCACCCTGTTATGGATGTGACTGTTGATGGAAGCAAGATCTGATGCTGTGAAGAGCAATATTGCATAGGAACCTGGAATGTTAAGTCCATGAATCAAGGGAAATTGGAAGTAGTCAAATAGGAAATGGCAAGAGTGAATGTTGACATTCTAGGAATCAGCAAACTAAAATGGACTGGAATGGGTGAATTTAACTCAGATGACCATTATATCTACTACTGTGGGCAAGAATCAAAAGGAATGGAGTAACCATCAGAGTCAACAAAAGAATGCGAAATGCAGTACTTGGATACAATCTCAAAAACAACAGAATGATCTCTGTTCATTTCCAAGGCAAACTATTAAATATCATAGTAATCCAAGCTATGCCCCAACCAGTAATACCGAAGCTGAAGTTGAACGGTTCTGTGAAGACCTACAAAACCTTCTAGAAGTAACACCCCCCAAAAATGTCCTTTTCATTTTAGAAGACTGGAATGCAAAAGTAGGAAGTCAAGAAACACTTGGGGTAACAGGCAAATTTGGCCTTGGAATACAGAATAAAGCAGGGCAAAGGCTAACAGAGTTTTGCCAAGAGAACACACTGGTGATAGCAAACACCCTCTTCAACAACACAAGAGAAGACTCTACACATGGACATCACTAGATGGTCAACACCGAAATCAGATTGATTATATTCTTTAGCCAAAGATGGAGAAGCTCTATACAGTCACCAAAATAAGACCTGGAGCTGACTGTAGCTGAGATCATGAACACCTTATTGCCAAAGCCAGACTTAAATTGAGGAAAGTAGGGAAAACTGTTAGACCATTCATCTATGCTCTAAATCAAATCCTTAATAATTATACAGTGGAAATGAGAAATAGATTTAAGGGACTAGATCTGATAGACAGAGTGCCTGATGACCTATGGACGGAGGTTCGTGACATTGTACAGGAGACAGAAATCAAGACCATCCTCATGGCAAAGAAATGCAAAGAAGAAAAATGGTTGTCTGAGGAGGCCTTACAAATAGCTGTGAAAAGAAGAGAGGTGAAAAGCAAAGGAGAAAAGGAAAGATATACCCATTTCAATGCAGAGTTCCAAAGAATAGCAAGGAGAGATTCTCCTTAGTTGTTGAAATTTCCACCCTCCAGATGCAATACTTATAAGGTACAGAAAAACATCAGAGAGGCTCCTTGTTCAACCTACTGTCATACCGTGCTGTCTGTGAGAAACACTGAGATACTGGATGGAACAGTTTAGTTGCATTACGTCTGGTTACAAAATTCACATATGAGAAGTGCCTCTCATTTATTCTTTGTTCAACTCCATGAGATATTAGCTCAGTTCAGTTCAGTCGTTCCCCTGTCCATCTCTTTGCAACCCCAGGTACTGTAGCATGCAGGCTTCTCTGTCTATCACCAACTCCCAGACATTGCTCAAACTCATGTCCACCCATGAGTCAGTGATGCCACCCAACCATCTCATCCTCTGTTGTCCCCTTCTCCTGTCTTCAATATTTCCCAGCATCAGGGTCTTTTCAAATGAGTCAGTTCTTGGAATCAGGTGGCCAAAATATTGGAGTACCAGCTTCAGCATCAGTTCTTCCAATGAATATTCAAGACTGATTTCCTTTAGAATGGACTGGTTGAATCTTCTTGCAGTCCAAGGAACTCTCAAGAGTCTTCTCTAACACTACAGTTCAAAAGCATCAATTCTTCACTGCTCAGCTTTCTTTATGGTCCAACTCTCACATCCATACACGACTACTGGAAAAATCATAGCTTTGACTAGACAGACCTTGGTTGGAAAAGCAATGTCTCTGCTTTTTAATATGCTGTCTAGGTTGGTCATAGCTTCTCTTCCTAGGAGTAAACATCTTTTAATTTCATGGCTGCAGTCACTATCTGCAGTGTTTTTGAAGCCCAAGAAAGTAAAGTCTGTCACTGTTTCCATTGTCTCCCCATCTATTTGCCATGAAGTGATGAGACTGGATGCCATGATCTTAGTTTTCTGAATGTTGAGCTTTAAGCCAACTTTTCCACTCTCCTCTTTCACCTTCATCAAGAGGCTTTTTATTTCTTTTTCATTTTCTGCCATAAAGGTGGCATCATCTGCACATCTGAGGTTATTGATATTTCTCCTGACTATCTTGATTCCAGCTTGTGCTTCACCCAGCCTGACATTTCCCATGGTGTACTGCACATATAAGTTAAATAAGCAGTGTGACAATGTTCACACTGATATATTCTTGATATATTCCTGATATATTCTTTTCCTGATTTGGAACCAGTCTGTTATTCCATGACCAGTTCTAACTGTTGCTTCTTGACCTGCATATATATTTTTCAGGAGGCAAGACAGGTGGTCTGGTATTCCTATCTCTTTAAGAATTTTCCACAGTTTGTTGTGATCCACACAGTCAAGGCTTTGGTGCAGTCAATATAGCAGGAAGTATAAAGACTTTTTTTTCTGGCCACCTGATTACTCATGGTCATATAACTGATTTTAGGCTTCCACTGAAAGTTTGACAGGGGCAGAAACATGAAGTGCATTTCAAATTGTTGCAATATAAGAAATGTAAAATTTCCTAGAGTCTTCATTAAGGGGTTAGATTGGGAAAGAGTGTTGAGTTATTTGCATAATGATATATTAAGAATTTATTTTTAGATTCAAACAGATTATGCTATTTTTGACCCCAATTAAGAGAAGTAATCAAGAATGGAATGCATTTCCTGTATACATCACACATTACTGACAGTAAGTGGCTTACGGACATCAGTTACTGCCAATGTTTATTTGGCTTTCAACAGATCTATAACTATTTTTCTGTAGGGTGAGTTCCATAAATTGGAATTGTGTTACTAAACATGAGTAAATCTGCAGTTGCAGTGGGATTAGAGGGAACCCAAGAGTGACCAAGTGATTGCCACATCTGTGAAGTCTGTTTCTTAAAATTTGTGTCAATTTATTAAGCGGTGATTAAATGTTTCACACAAGCTGCACATTAAAGAAACTGACTTATAAACTAAAGCCCAATAACTCAGTAGTGATGTGAGGAATACAATTTGGAGGATGACTGTATTTGTCTCCTCTATTTAGGGCTGTTTTTGACAGTGTCAGGGTCCCATGTTTGAGGAACAAGGACTGAGAAGTGAAATGTTTTAAAATTGTTTAATTGTTTCATCTGAAAATGATAGCACTCAGAGAATTATTTATTTTCTTCCTTAATATCCATCTTTCTACTTACAGGGACATGTGAATTAATCAGTGCCCATCATACACAGGCTGTCCTGGACTAAACTTGAAAAGAAATGTGAACAGATATGCAAAAATAAAATCAATTTACATCTTCCATCATCTGTAGTTCTTTTCCTTAATGCAATTAAATTACATATTAAAAATAAGGATGGTTACTGTGTAATTTTATCTTTAATCATCAGTATTGATAAAAATGTTAATTACTTGTTATTTATGATTAAAGTCCAGGAACTACTTAAATAATTCTTATTTGCATTTTATCATGTAGTTAAGAATGGATTGTTAATAACAAATCCTATATATTGAGAATATATAGATACTTATAATATCTGCCCTGAATCTAACTTTAGTTATATAAAAATTAGTGGAGAAATACAGATAATTGAATATCACAATTTAAAAACTCCTTTAGTCCTTTTAGGAAGATGTTTAGAGGTAGAAAGAAATGTCTAACATATGGAATTATGAATCTAGGAATCAGAATGCACGATATAAATATTATTT
The DNA here is from genome assembly GCA_006408695.1 of Aepyceros melampus. NCBI lineage: Eukaryota > Metazoa > Chordata > Mammalia > Artiodactyla > Bovidae > Aepyceros > Aepyceros melampus. Next base: position 11,117 of record SJXQ01002801.1, read on the forward strand.
TCAAGTATATTTGAAATATTTTATACCATTTAACATGTAGAATTTAGCAAAATGAACCTCAGTAAATTAAAAGAGGTATTCAATACTTATTTGCTGACAAAAGATAATAAAAAGAAGTGAACTAACTATACAGGGTTTATTTTTTATTGGAAATTAAAGAATATATTTCTACATACATTCTCAGTTAAAGGGGAAAAAAATAAACTATTTAAGATTGAATAACAAAATGTGTACAGTGGTATAATGCAGTTCTTAGAGAACAATATATGTTCTTAAATTCAAGAAGTTTGAAATTAATAACCAAATTTAAAAACAAACTAAAAAAGACTAGCAGGAAGATAATAAAAATGATAAAGATAACTGAAAAAATTACAAAGTTTGTTGATAAAACCTAATGATTGATATTATATAAATTATCATAGACTTACACAATTTTGTGTAATACATTATTTTAGAAGACTAGTTTTCCATAATTTCAAAACTGACAAGCATAGGACAAGAGAAATATAGACCAATTTTATTTCTGAATAGGAAAACCAAAATCACATGTGATTTAATATCTGTCCCTATATGTCACATCTTTGTTCTCCTTGAGTCATCCAGTTAGCCAGACATGCTCCTCTCAGAAAGGAAGCAGAAATATATGAGGACAAGTGAAAACAATACATCTTAAGATTCAGGCTCCAGAAAGACACAGAGTGATTCCATGTATCTACTGTTGGTAAAGGACCTGCCTGCCAGTGCAGGAGACATAGGAGACACTGGTATGATCCCTGGGCTGGGAAGACCCCCTGGAGGAGGGCATGGCAGTCCACTCCAGTGTTCTTGACTGGAGAATCCCAATGGATAGATGGGCCTGGCAGGCTATATAGTTCCTGGGGTCTCAGAGTCGGACAGGACTGGGCAACTAATACACATGGTCACGTGCCCAGTCGAAAGTCAAGAGGTGTGTAAACACATTTATCTTGTAATAAAGCAACAGAAAGAGTGTTGATGTATGGAGAATTAAAAGATCATGTCAATTAATTGCACTAACCACAGAACTATATCACTAGAAAATCATCTACATTAAGAGATGAAAGTAGAAAAGCTTGTAGCCACCTAAATAAATATACAAAAAGCATTTGCTAACATCTACATTTATAATAGGCCCTTAACATGTTAAGAAGAGAGCAAGGATGTCTTAGCTTTGTAAGTTGATGCCCAGTCGAAAGTCAAGAGGTGTGTAAACACATTTATCTTGTAATAAAGCAACAGAAAGAGTGTTGATGTATGGAGAATTAAAAGATCATGTCAATTAATTGCACTAACCACAGAACTATATCACTAGAAAATCATCTACATTAAGAGATGAAAGTAGAAAAGCTTGTAGCCACCTAAATAAATATACAAAAAGCATTTGCTAACATCTACATTTATAATAGGCCCTTAACATGTTAAGAAGAGAGCAAGGATGTCTTAGCTTTGTAAGTTGTATCTATCAGAAATATACCACAGATATCCTAAAGGTGAAATACTAAAAACATCCCTGTTAAAATAAAAAGGCAAGGATACTACTGTACCTGCTTTTCAACATTTTACTAGAGTTTAGCCAATACCATATATATATATATATGAGTTTGAGCACCAATAATGGATAGACAAACATATATGACCTTGTATATTTTTAAAGTGACATTTCACATCATTGGGAAAAACACAGTCTTATAATAAATGATGTAGACAATGCACCCCAGGTCAGGTCATTCCTGGGGTTGCCAAGATTCAATATCTGATTGATGCTGACATCAGACAGCTCTGATAGGCCATTTCAGCTTCAGTTCTCTCCAGTGGGGCCAAGTGAGACTTTTGGATGTGCGTTACAGGTCTGCTTCTCCACTGGACAATTCTGCATATTCCTTTTCCACTGTACAAGTGTCAATCCTTGAAAAACATTCTGTACACAAAACTTTGCCTAAGAGTCTGGAAAAGTTAATAAAACACAATCTACTTCCAGGCAAGAAAAGCTATGACAGACCTGGACAGTGTGTTAAAAAGCAGAGACACCACTTTGCCGACAAAGGTCAACATAGTCAAAGGTACGGTCTTTCCAGTAGTAATGTACAGATGTGAGAGTCGGACCATAAAGAATGCTGAGCGCCGAAGAATTGATATCTTTTAATTGTGGTGCTGGAGAAGCCACTTGAGAGTCCTATGGACTGAATGAAGAACAAATTAGCCAGTCCTAAATGAAATCAACCCTGCATATTTATAGGAAGGACTGGTGCTGAAGCTGAAGCTCCAATACTTTGGCCTTCTGATGTTTCAGTTCAGTTCAGTACTCAGTCGTGTCCGATTCTTTGCAACCCCATGGACTGCATTATGCTAGGCTTCCCTGTCCATCACCAGCTCCTGGAGCTTGCTCAAATTCATTTCCATCAAGTCACTGATGCCATCCAACTATTTCACTCTCTGTCATCCCCTTCTCCTCCTGCCTTCAATCATTCTCACCATGGCATCTTTTCTAGTGAGTCAGTTCTTCACATCAGGTGGCCAAAGTATTGGCACTTCAGCTTCAGCATCAGTCCTTCCAATGAGTATTCAGGACTGATCTCCTTTAGGATTGACTGGTTGAATCTTCTTGCAGTCCAAGGGACTCTCAAAAGTCTTCTCCAACACCACAGTTCAAAAGCTTCAATTCTTTGGTGCTCAGCTTTCTTTATGGTCCAACTCTAACATCTATACATAACTAATGCAAAAACCATAGAAGTATTCAGGACTGATCTCCTTTAGGATTGACTGGTTGAATCTTCTTGCAGTCCAAGGGACTCTCAAAAGTCTTCTCCAACACCACAGTTCAAAAGCTTCAATTCTTTGGTGCTCAGCTTTCTTTATGGTCCAACTCTAACATCTATACATAACTAATGCAAAAACCATAGATTTGACTAGAAGAATCTTTGTTAGCAATGTCATGTCTCTGCTTTTTAATGCTTGGTGCTTATAGCCAACTTACTGGAAAAGATCCTGGTGCTGGCAAAGATTGAAGGCAAAAGAAGAAGAGGGCAGCAGAAGATGAGAAGGTTAGATGGCATCGCCAACACATTTGATGTGAATCTGAGCAAACTCTAGGAGATAGTGAAGGACAAGGAAGCCTGGTGTGCTGCACTACATGGATTTGAAGAGTTGGGCAGGACTTAGTGACTGAACAATTAACAACAATCCCTTTCATGAGGGTTTCACTTTCATGATCTAATCATCTCCATCAGTTCAGTTCAGTTCAGTCACTCAGTCTTGTCCAACTCTTTTCGACCACATGAATAGCACCATGCCAGGCCTCCCTGTCCATCACCAAATCCCGGAGTTCACTCAGGCTCATGCCCATCAAGTAAAAGCTTCAATTCTTTGGTGCTCAGCTTTCTTTATGGTCCAACTCTAACATCTATACATAACTAATGCAAAAACCATAGCTTTGACTAGAAGAATTTTTGTTAGCAATGTCATGTCTCTGCTTTTTAATGCTTGGTGCTTATAGCCAACTTACTGGAAAAAATACTGGTGCTGGCAAAGATTGAAGGCAAAAGAAGAAGAGGGCAGCAGAAGATGAGAAGGTTAGACGGCATCGCCAACACATTTGATGTGAATCTGAGCAAACTCTAGGAGATAGTGAAGGACAAGGAAGCCTGGTGTGCTGCACTACATGGATTTGGAGAGTTGGGCAGGACTTAGTGACTGAACAATTAACAACAATCCCTTTCATGAGGGTTTCACTTTCATGATCTAATCATCTCCATCAGTTCAGTTCAGTTCAGTTCAGTCACTCAGTCTTGTCCAACTCATTTCGACCACATGAATAGCACCATGCCAGGCCTCCCTGTCCATCACCAAATCCCGGAGTTCACTCAGGCTCACGTCCATCAAGNTTTTAATGCTACATGTATTAAATGATTGTAATCAGAGAACTTACAAACAGTATGAGGACTTCCCTTGTAGCTCAGCTGGTAAAGAAACCACTTGCAATGCAGGAGAGCCCAGTTCAATTCCTGGGTCAGGAAGATCCGCTGGAGAAGGGATAGGCTACCCACTCCAATATTCTTGAGTTTCCTTGGTGGCTCAGTTGGTAAAGAATCTGCCTGAAATGCCGGAGACCTGGGTTCAATCCCTGGATTGGGAGAATCCCTTGGAGAAAGAAATGGCTACCCACTCCAGTATTCTGGCCTAGAGAATCCCATGGACTGTATAGTCCATGGGGTCACAAAGAGTCAGAGACAAGTGAGTGACTTTCACTTTCCCTTTCAACAGTATATTCTTTAAAATTCTGTTGTTGTTGTTGTTTTGTAAGCAAAATTTAAGGCTTGGGAATATGATCAACCTAATAAAGAAATTTTAAAAAATTAGATTCTCTACATGTAATAATTAGTTCCATAGCAAAGTTCTATGCTACTTAATATCACACATTTTCTTTTACTGTAGTCTTATTTTGGTGCCACAGAGATATAGTTAGTCTCCTTAGCTCTTGTATAAATTTTTCAACCATTTAAAATCTGGTAATTTGATATTTTTTTCCATGTAGATTCATTTAAAAGTCAAATATATTTGGCATTTACAAAAGTCATAACTCTTCCTCATCTTGGAAATTCTCTGAAAGCTTACATTTTGTTAATAAAATTCATCTACAGTAGCATAAAAATTCACAATTCCAATTCTGTTTAAGCTTTGAATGACAAATTGTCCTATTACCTCATTTCTTTCTTGCTTCACTTGACTAAACAAATGCCCTACAGTAGGAACAACTACTTGTGAAGAAAAGATTAATCCATCTTTTTAAGAACTCTGTAATAAAATCTTTATAATCCCCCACATCAGTGAAAGTAGTTAATACATCATATCTAGTTTCACAATTCTATTAAAAGCATCACAGACATTCATATTTTTGTAAATCAAAAACACAGAGGATCATCTGTTTTACCTTGCTGAAACCTATGATTTTTAAATTTCAAACTATTTAAGCAATAAATAGAAGTGTTCTTTTAAGTTTCAGAGCCTATCTTCCTTTTTTTATAGGGTCTTTCTTCTAAATATAAAATAGGTATTTCTTAGCAACAGTAAGTAGCATTTAGGTCTTAAATTATTTTGCATTTTTCATCTAAAAATTAAAAGAGCCACACAATACTTTGTGTTTTCTTCCAAATATATATTTTTAATTTGATCCCTTCCCCCAAAATCTCCCCCTATTTTCTCTTCTCTCTCAGATGATTTCATTTGCTACTATTATTTTTGGCATTTGTAGCATTCAACTAAATGTTCCACTAAGTACCTAGACTGGATAGGTAGTTTTTAATTACTGATGTAACAAATAATTAATCTTTCCAAAATTAACAGGAAAAGAGAAACAACTTGTAAAAACAGTAAGGAAGGAGGAAACAATGTAAAATCATGTCCATTTGGGAACCCATCTTGAATCTTTTTGATCCCTTCCCCCAAAATCTCCCCCTATTTTCTCTTCTCTCTCAGATGATTTCATTTGCTACTATTATTTTTGGCATTTGTAGCATTCAACTAAATGTTCCACTAAGTACCTAGACTGGATAGGTAGTTTTTAATTACTGATGTAACAAATAATTAATCTTTCCAAAATTAACAGGAAAAGAGAAACAACTTGTAAAAACAGTAAGGAAGGAGGAAACAATGTAAAATCATGTCCATTTGGGAACCCATCTTGAATCTTTTTTGCTGATGACTACAATAATTAAAAGATACTTACTTCCTGGAAGGAAAGTTATGACCAACCTAGATAGCATATTCACCAGCAGAGACATTGCTTTGCCAACAAAGGTCTGTCTAGTCAAGGCTATGGTTTTTCCAGTGGTCATGTATGGATGTGAGAGTTGGACTGTGAAGAAGGTTGAGCACCGAAGAATTGATGCTTTTGAACTGTGTTGTTGGAGAAGACTCTTGAGAGTCCCTTGGATTGCAAGGAGATCCAACCAGTCCATTCTAAAGGAGATTGGTCCTGGGTGTTCATTGGAAGGAATGATGCTAAAGCTGAAACTCCAAACTTTGGCCACCACATGCGAAGAGTTGACTCATTGGAAAAGACTCTGATGCTGGGAGGGATTAGGGGCAGGAGGAGAAGGGGACAAAAGAGGATGAGATGGCTGGATGGCATCACTGATCAATGCACGTGAGTCTGAGTGACCTCTGGGAGTTGGTGATGGACAGGGAGGTCTGGCGTGCTGCAATTCATGGGGTCGCAAAGAGTCAGACACCACTGAGGGACTGAACTGAATTGAACTGAAAATATATATATGGGTCAAAAAATATGCAACATATCAAGTATGAAAAATTTACATCTACCTGATTATATAAGATATGCTAGATGCTATAACATTCTTAGAGGAAAGTATAGGCAGAACACTTTGTCATAAATTGCACCAACATGTTTTTTGGTCCAACTCTACGAGTAGTGAAAATAAAAATTAAAAAATGAGACCTAATTAAATCTAAAGGTTTTTGTATAGCAAAGGAAACCATAAGCAAAAAGACAAGACAACCCTCAGAATAGGAGAAAATATTTGGAAACGAAATTGGCAAGGGATTTATCTCTAAAATATCCAAACAGCTTGTGCATTTCAATATAAAAAACTAATGAATCAATCAGCTTCCCTGGTGGCTTAGATGGTGAAGAATCTGCTTGCAATGCAAGAGACTCAGGTTTGATCTCTGGATTGGAAAGAGATCAAACGTGCCATTTCTGGAAGGAAATGGCAACACATTCCAATATTCTTGTTTGGAAAATTCCATGGACAGAGGAGCTTGGCAGCCTACAGTCCATGGATTCGCAAAGAGTCAGACATGACTGAGCAACTAACAATTTCAGTTTTCACTTTTTTTTTTCAACAACCCAATCAAAATATGGCCACACTATCTAAATAGATGAAAACATGCCAACATCACTAATTATCAGAGAATTGTATATCAAATCTACAATGAGTCACCAGTCAGAATGGTCATCATCAAAAGGCCTACAGACAACAAAAGCTCGAGAGGGTGTGGAAAAAGGGAACCTTCTCATATTGTTGGTGGGATTGTAAATTGGTACAACCACTATGGAGAACAGTATGGAGGTTCCTTAAAAACTAAAAATAGAGCTACCATATGAGCCAGCAATCCCATTCCTGGGCATGTATCTGGAGAACACACGATTCAAAAGTATACATGTACCCCAATGTTCATTGCAGTGCTGTGTACAGTAGCCAAGACATGAAAGCAACCTAAACGTCCATCCACAGAGGAATGAACAAAGAAGTGGTATGTATGCACAATGGAATATTACTAAGCCATAAAAAGAATGAAATAATGCCATTTGCAGCAACATACATGGACCCAGAAATTATTATACTGCATGAAGCATGCCAGACAAAGACAAATATATCACTTATATGTGGAATCTAAAAACATGATACAAATTAACTTATTTACAAATTAGAAACAGACTTCAAAATCGAACTTATGGTTACCAAGAGGGTAATGTCGGGGGAAGGATGTATTGGAAGTTTGGGATTAACACATAAATGCTGCTGCTGCTGCATCACTTCAGTCCTGCCTGACTCTGTGTGACCCCACAGACGGCAGCCCACTAGGTTCCTCCATCCCTGGGATTCTCCAGGCAAGAATACTGGAGTAGGTTGACATTTCCTTCTCCATAATATATAAATACTACTATATAAAAGATAGATAATCAACAGGGACCTATTGTATAGCGCAAAGAACCTTACTCAATATTCTGTAATAACCTATATGGGAAAAAAATCTGAAAAAGAATGGATGTATGCATATGTATAACTGAATCACTTTGCTGTACAGTAGAAACTAGCACAATATTATAATTCAACTATTGTTGTTGTTGTTTTAGTCACTAAGTTCTATCTGACTCTTGTGACCCCATAGACTACAGCCTGTGATGTTTTGTCAATGGGATTTCCCAGGAAAATACTGGAATGGGTTGCAATTTCCTTCACCAGGGGATCTTCCAGATCCAGGGCTTGAACTTCTGCTTGGCAGGCAGATTCTTTGCCACTGAGACACCATGGAATACTCCAAAAAAAAAAAAAAAAAAGAAAAAAGAAAGAAAGAAAGAAAGAAAAAGAAAGCTTAATGAATCAGGATAGTGAATCTTCAGTATTAGAATGGATATGTTTTCTAAAGTGAAAACTCCTGAATCATCATTTTTATTTTATATTTCACATATCTTGTTATATAGTAGTCAAAAAATTTTTTCAAAGAAAACATTTGCTTCAAGACTACTTTCTCATGGCTTTTAAGTCATACAGTTCCTTACAGAAGAGAATTGTAATTGATTAAGACGTCCATCTATTTAGGAGCAATTTTGAACATAGCATTTTACTATTATGCTCTTATTTTCTAATATTTTACTTAAAATATCATTAGTGCTTACTTTTTAAAAACCATACTAAGACTAACAAAGTAAATTTTAGTAGCCCCATTTTCTCATTGAAATGCAAAGTAGAGATACTCTAACAACCTTTACTATAAGCTGCCCTTTGTTTGGGCTTCCCTTGTGGCTCAGCTGGTAAAGAATCCACCAGCAACATGGGAGACCTGGGTTGGGAAGATCCCCTGGAGAAGGAAAGGGCTACCGACTGCAGTATTCTGGCCTGGAGAATTCCATGGGCTGTATAGTCCATGGGGTGGCAAATAGTCAGACACAACTGAGAGACTTTCACTTTCCCCCTTTGTTTAAAATCTGTAAGGATAAAAAATAAATGTATTCATTCTGGGATTTTTGAAATGGATAATGATAAAAGTATATTAAAACTAAAATCAATGCAATTAATCAAACTGTCATAAAATAGAAGAGTGGCATTTAAATGCACTGCATCAATGAAAAAAGAGGTAAAACTTTTCAAGAAATTAAAATAAGAAAAATGTTAATTGAATATAAAAATAAATGATCTCAATATTTAGAAGAACTACTAGACATATAGACATATTTCTAGACATGTTTTTAAATATTTGCAGGAAATCTTAATTGTTTTTTGGATCATGACCTCTTCTACAAAATTTGAGGTTATAGAATCCAATGCAAGAATTGAAAGAGACATGTGTACCTCAATGTTCATCGCCGCACTGTTTATAATAGCCAGGACATGGAAGCAACCTAGATGTCCATCAGCAGATGAATGGATAAGAAAGCTGTGATACATATATACAATGGAGTTTTCTCAGCCATTAAAAAGAGTACATTTGAATCAGTTCAAATGAGGTGGATGAAACTGGAGCCGATTATACAGAGTGAAGTAAGCCAGAAAGAAAAACACCAACACAGTATACTAATGCATATACACGGAATTTGGAAAGATGATAATGATAACCCTGTATGCGAGACAGCAAAAGAGACACAGATGTATAGAACAGTCTTTTGGACTCTGTGGGAGAGGGCTAGGGTGGGATGATTTGGGGTAATGGCATTGAAACATGTTTAATATCATATAAGCAATGAGAAAAAACATAATTTTGAAACATGCAAAAAAAAGGTTAAGACATTCTGAAAAAAAAAAGAATCTAATGCAAATAAGCTTTATTACATTTGAGACTTTCTGATAAAACTTTAGATCAGATTTACATTAATTCTCATAAAGTTTCAATTTGTGATTTATTCAATCCTTGTTATTACTAGATGTACAATTTTATTTTATTTATTTTTTTAGATGTACAATTTTATATCTGTAATTTGGTTCATATAAATATCCAGAGGTTACCATTCATTTCAGATGTGCACTTACTCAATGTATCATGGCTCCTATTACTCTGTTAGGATTCCATTCCCTTTGTGTTTGTTTTCTGACAAAGAACATAACTCTTCCTGATGTTAATAGCATTGTAGGAGACTAGAGGGACTTTGTTCCTTTCAAGGGGAGTAACTGAAGTCATTAAAAATAAGCTGAGATAGTGAGGCAAAGAGCCAAAGGAGGTAGAAAATATGAGGTAGCTAGAATCCTAGATTTCTTCCTTTATTCTTCCATGTTCAAAAAAAAGAGGATTTAACATATACTGATAGGTTGGGGGGACATGATCTTAGCTATATTCATATTACAAATAGAACAGTAGTCATGACTAAGGTATTCGGGGTTCTGTTAATCTTCAACTGGAATTGAGAAATAATGATGATAAGACACCACCACCATGCCAACATGTAGATGTTTCTAAAGGTAGAGAACTGTGTTAAAATTTTTTGTAGGACTCAAGAAGGACTATGCCTCAATAAACATAGAGTGCTTTGAGAATCCAATTTTGTTTCAGGCTTATGGGAGAGTGGTAGATAGACCAAATTCCCATATATTATGGGCATATCATCCCTTATCATGAGCTGGAAGAACTGGAAAGGGTCAGAGAAAGATGGAAACACTGATCCAAACATTGAGGCCAGGAAGAATAACGGTGGTGTGAGAATGCGATACCAACTTCTTTTTTTCATGACGTTTAAGATAGGTTGGAGTACACAGTATTTGAAAATTTTCAATAGGAACATTGTAAAAGTCAGAAAATGCGTTTAATTAACCTGTATATTTAATGTATAGAAGTATCTGATATTAAAATTTCATGTCAGTTCAGTTCAGTTCAGTCGCTCAGTCGTGTCCGACTCTGCGACTCTATGAATCACAGAACGTCAGGCCTCCCTGTCATCACCAACTCCCGGAGTTCACTCAGACTCACGTGCATCGAGTCAGTGATGCCATCCAGCCATCTCATCCTCGGTCGTCCCCTCTCCTCCTGCCCCCAATCCCTTCCAACATCAGGGTCTTTTCAAATGAGTCAACTCTTCACATGAGATGGCCGAAGTACTGGAGCTTCAGCTTTAGCATCATTCCTTCCAAAGAAATCCCAGGGCAGACCTCCTTCAGAATGGACTGGTTGGATGTCCTTGCAGTCCAAGGGACTCACAAGAGTCTTCTCCAACACCACACTTCAAAAGCATCAATTCTTCGGCGCTCAGCCTTCTTCACAGTCCAACTCTCACATCCATACATGACCACAGGAAAAACCATAGCCTTGACTAGACGGACCTTAGTCGGCAAAGTAATGTCTCTGCTTGTGAATATGCTATCTAGGTTGGTCATAACTTTTCCTCCAAGGAGTAAGTGTCTTTTCATGTCAGTAATTTATCTTATATTGTTATTTTGTATTCATTATCCTTACATGTGGAAAGCTTCCCACAGATTCTGAAATTGAGGAAACAGAGCATTCTAAAGCAGATTTTCTCATTCTCTACTGGATTCTACAAATTCCACACATTCAAAGACTGTGTAGTAGGCTGAATAATGGCCACCCAGGGATATCTGGTTCTCATCCATGGAATCTATAAATGTTACCTTATAAGAAAAAGGAGTCTTTGCAAATGGAGACTAAATTAAGGATCTTGAAATGGAGAGATTGTTTTGGACTCTCCACATGGGCTCTATAACAAATTACCAGTGAGAGAGGCAGAAGGGAGTTTTGACACATATTGAAAAGGAGAAGGTGATGTAATCATGGAGATGGAAACTTGGAGTGATACAGCCACAAGGCAAGAAAGACAAGGAATACCAACAGCTACAGGTAGCTGGAAGAGGCTAGGAAATAGTTTTCCTCCTTTCAGTCTCCACAGAGAGGGCAGACCTGCTGACACCTTGATTTCAGCCCAGTAATATTGATTTCAGATTTCTGATTTTAGTGAGACAATAAATTTCTCTTCTTAAAAGTCACTAAATTTGTGGTAATTTATTAAAGCAGATTGATGCCCCCTCCACCTCCTACTACTAAAGATATCCACACCCTAATTCCCAGAACACATGAATATGTTATATTACATAGCAAAGGGGAACTAAGGTTGCAGATAGAATTAAGTTTCCTAATCAGCTGACCTTAAAATAAGGAGATTATCCTTGATTATCCAAATAAGCTCAAAGTAATGCTAAGTCGCTTCAGTCTGCAAATACCGGTGGTATGCTGCTGCTGCTACTGCTAAGTCATTTTAGTTGTGTCCAACTCTGTGCGGCCCCATAGATGGCAGCCCACCAGGCTCCCCTATCCCTGGGATTCTCCAGGCAAGAACACTGGAGTGGGTTGCCATTTCCTTCTCCAATGCATGAAAGTGAAAAGTGAAAGTGAAGTCGCTCAGTCTTGTCTGACTCTTAGCGACCCCATGGACTGCAGCCTACCAGGCTCTGGTTGCAGATAGAATTAAGTTTCCTAATCAGCTGACCTTAAAATAAGGAGATTATCCTTGATTATCCAAATAAGCTCAAAGTAATGCTAAGTCGCTTCAGTCTGCAAATACCGGTGGTATGCTGCTGCTGCTACTGCTAAGTCATTTTAGTTGTGTCCAACTCTGTGCGGCCCCATAGATGGCAGCCCACCAGGCTCCCCTATCCCTGGGATTCTCCAGGCAAGAACACTGGAGTGGGTTGCCATTTCCTTCTCCAATGCATGAAAGTGAAAAGTGAAAGTGAAGTCGCTCAGTCTTGTCTGACTCTTAGCGACCCCATGGACTGCAGCCTACCAGGCTCCTCTGTCCATGGGATTCTCCAGGCAAGAGTACTGGAGTGGGGTGCCATTGCCTTCTTCGAGCAAAGTAATCATAAGGGTCTTTAAGTGGAAAAGATAAAAGGGGGCAGAACAATCAAAACCAGATAGATGATATCATAAGAAAGACTTAACCAGTCACTGTAGGCTTTGAAGATGGAGGAAGGGATACCAAGTTGAGAAATGCAAGTAGCCTCTAGAAGGGGCCAAAGTCAAGAAAATGGATTCTCTCCTAAAATCTCCAGAAAAGAACACAGCCATGCCAACATCTTGATTTAATCTCAGTGAAACCCGCTTGACTTCCAGAACTGTAAGATGATAAATACTGTTGTTTTAAGCCCCCAAGTCTGTGATACTATGTTATAGCAGCCAGAGGCACTAACACACTATCCCATAAGAAGAAAATGTAGGGAATTCCTTGGTGGTCCAGTGGCTAAGACTCTGTGCTCCCAATGCTGGGGACCTGGGTTACATCCCTGATCAGGAAACTAGATACCATGACTCAGAGTTCAAACGCTGCAACTAAAGATCCCATGTGCCACAACTAAGACCTGGCAAAGCCAAATAAATTAATTTTTTTTAAAAAGAAGAAAATGTATGCAAAATTAATGTGAAGACATGTACATTTATGCTGAAAACTGTTCAAAATATGTAACAAACATACAAAGTATTAGTACATTTTCTGTAACTACAATATCCCATCTACATCCCTTGATATTCTATAGTTTCCTTTTCACATCTAATGATACATATACAAGCACATAAAAGTATAACTTCCTTGACTATTCAGTTCAGTTCAGTCGCGCAGTCGTGTCCGACTCTTTGCGACCCCATGAATCGCAGTACGCCAGGCCTCCCTGTCCATCACCAACTCCCGGAGTTCACTCAGACTCACGTCCACTGAGTCTGTGATGCCATCCAGCCATCTCATCCTCGGTCGCCCCTTTCTCCTCCTGCCCCCAATCCCTCCCAGCATCAGG